>NDXZ01015162.1:0-18105 GCA_003055125.1 Paykullia maculata
CTTTAAGAAAGATGAGTATAGGAGAAATCTAAAATAACTTAATTGGTGGCAAAAAAAAGTAGTTTTTTATTAATAGCCGTGAACCCATTGTTACGCACGCTACGTTGCGCACGCTACATTTTTTCAACTAGAGAAATTCCATGTTATTTTTACCAGCTGGTTTCCGATTTCGATAAAATTTTGTAAATATATGTAATAATGCACATATATATTGAAAACGATTTTTTTTAAATTTTGATAAACAATGGCAACCCTGTAGCTTTGAATTATTAAAAAATATTGCTATGGAGTCTTCATTTAAAAGTTCATAACTTTTGTTGTGTTTAAGATTTAAGAAAAAAAGATTACAGTTGGCACGATGTCAAGGAATGAAAAATTTAATTAAAAAAATTTTTTTTTGTAAATAATAAATAATTTAAAAAAAACATTTTTTTTTAAAATATATTTAAAAAAAATGTATATCCAAATTTTTTTAAAAACTTTTATGCAAAAAGCTATTTATATGGTTTAAGTACCCTGATATTTTCAAAACGGTGTCTTTACTAGTTTTCGAGATATTAAAAATATAAAGATGCATGTTTTTATTACTTCGTCATACAAACTTCATTGGCTTCGTCACAACACACATTTTTTAAAAAAGTTGCCAAAGTTAGATGGGAACATAGCAAAAATGAGAAACAGAGCTTCCAGTTAAAATGAATGAATTATTTTTGTATACCTTAGTGTTTTTTTAACTCCTAACACGGATAATCCAATAACAATTGTAAAGGTTTTTAATGCAATTTTTGCAAGAACTCAAATCGTTACGCAGGTCACCGAAATTAATATGCTTATTGTTTTATTGTGAAAATTTTAATTTTTTATTTGCTTAAAAGCAGAAAACTTAAAAAAAATGTTTATTCTACTCATATTATAAAAAAAACCTTATTTTCCGTTGCGCACGTTACTACGCATGGACCTGACATTTCATACCTAATTTCAATTTTTCCAAAATAGCAAAAAAAATTGTTTTTACTGAAATTGAAGAAAATTAAATGAACAAAAATATGGCCTTTGATCGGACATTACAAATTAATGATATGATCACCTAAAAAAATGTTAATTTCTTGTATAATCTTAAGAGACCTGAGGTAGGGTAGAATTTGGTATTATTTTCTGTATTAATGATCATCGAAATTGATTTTTTTTCTTTTATTTATAAAACTAAACATCTAGTCTAATATTTAATTGAAAAAAAAATTAACTTAGATTAATTTGAAAAATTTTGAACATTAAGAGGGTATTTACTGAAATTTAAAAATTTTCAGAAGAGGTCAAAAAGTGTTTGTGGTTACATTTTAAGAGAATTTAAAAATCTGAATACATCATTCATACATGCATTCTTTTAAATTCTTGCAATTATTGCAAAAAAATTTCTATTTTTTGAGTTAATACCATTTTTCTGAAACTTCTAGATATTTGTTTTTGTATTATTTTTATGAACAAAACAGTATCAACTTTAAATACAACCAAAGGTTCAAATTAAAATAATACAATTTTTATGAATATACGATGCATTTTTATTTCAACGTTTGTATTAATTCAAAATAATACCTTTTTGTTGATATAGCACGAAAATGGTCTCAAATGTGGGTTTCGAGATCAAAGAGAAATTGGAATACGTTAAAATTTTTACAGTAGATATTGATTATGTTAGATGACTTCTTGCAAAAAGAGAAAATTTTTAGAACTTTGAGTTAATACCCTCTTGTTGATCAAGTGCGATTTATATATACATACATACCTACATTCATTTTGAAGTAGCTAAAAACAAATTGTTAGTAAAAATATAAAAATACTAGCTGAACCCGGTAGACTTTGCTTTAATTTGGTTAAATATTTGTTTATTTAAAAAAAAAACGGTCGTGGATGCAAATATTTTTTTTTTAATTATAAAATAAATGTATTTTTTATTCAAGATTAAATAATATTTTTTCTTTCATTATTATCGCATTAAAAAAATAAATGCGCTTGCTTTGCGAAATTATACAGTAAGTAATTGCTTTTTATTAAATCAATTCTCAACGTCACTTATAAAATTCGTGATAAGAAAAAAAAGGTTCGTTCCGAACCTACATATAGTAAAAATATGAGCTTGAGAGCCTTGACAGCTGTTACGCACCAACGTTTTTATATTCATGGATTAAAAACTATTTAAATTTGTTGCAATATCAAAACTTTAATTCCAATACACATAAAAGTTGTTAAGAGATGTCCTAATAGCCTTTCTTCGAATTCATACGTATTCTGTTTGTGTTTTAGCTAATTAGCAGTAAATTTGCTTAAAATTCACTACCTGTTCAAAATTAATTTAAATTTTAGCTTTTAAATAAATACAACAAAATATTTATTCTAAACATGTTTCTTCGCTTCGTCATCTATTTAGCCAGTTCATTTAATATTCCCTGCTATTCCAGTTCAATTTATCTCTTATTCCCTCCATCACCCCCTACATTATATATATATATATATATATATTTTTTTAATATTACAAGTACACGCTCATAGTTAGGCAGATAGTAGCCATTTTATTTTAATGGTATTATATGGCAACAACGAGTTAAATGATTCGAAAATTTAACGCTCTCCTAAAATGTGGATAAAGAATACTAAAATGGTTGTGTTTGCGTTTTTTGTTTGTTTGTAATTTCGTAGATATGTTTTTCACTACATTTTCACCAAGGGTAAAATGGTAAGTTTCTCTATAAAGTACATTTTTACAAGGATATTATCTGGGTTTTAAAATGAATGCGGGGAAAGAGCAACAGCATCGACATCATAATCAAAACAGCATAAATAAAAACTCCCAATCCCACAGTTTAAACCAATAACATTAACGCACACATTTACATATTTTTTTGTATGTATGTATTTAGTATTAGTACATATACATATACACACTTTTATTAGACTGCTACAAACTTCTAAGACATTTTTTTGACGGCAATATGTACTCAATATTAATATACAGGGAAGTAGGAATAAAGTTAACACCTAATAATACGAACTACTGGATATGACTACTCTAAAGAGTGAACAATATAATTAAAGTGGTTTATGCAAAAATAGTGGAAGAGAAACAAAAAAACAAAGATTTGTTCTACATTTTTGGGCCGATATTATTTTTGGCATTCCATCGTTGGTCTGCTCAACAACATTGCACTATTATATTTGATCTTGTCACGTGCGTATAATATAAAACGCAATTAAAAATGAGCACACTTAAGCCAAAAAAAAAAAAAAAGTTTATATTAAAATAAAACTTGAAGGACTAACAGTCCTTGCAAAACAAATTTTAGGAAATAAGGTCTACATTAATGCCCAAATTCACTTCCATAAGTTAACTAATAGCTAATGGTTTAGCTTATGATATATTTCACAGCTCTTTGTCAATCATTTGTTAAGCCACCAAAAGACATTGGTTAACTATTAGTTAGGCAACAGCTAAGTCTTGTTACCTGAAAATACGCTATATCAATGCATCAATATCAAAATTTAAGAATTTGATAGGGCTACCATTATTTATCCATATTTAAATTTTTAGTTAAATAATGCACTGTAAATATGAAGCATTAGTTAAGCAATTGCTGCCATTTTAGTTTACAAAAACGAAACAAAAATACAAAGCGCGTGTTTATGTCATAATAAAAGCGCTCTTAATAGAAAAAAATTAAGAAAAGCTAAATATCCCCGTATAGAGAAACTAATACTTAATACCGAGGACATGGAACAGTATTGAAGCCGTTCTTCCCAATTAAGAAGAGGAGAATAATGAAATTAAAGCTTCAGTAATATGTTTTACTAACTCTAACAGTGTAAATTATAAAATGCGGTTGTTAATATTTCAGTTTTGCATAAGTTCCGTAATTTAGCTCTACAAAAAAGCAAAAGTACATATAAAACATAAACAAAAAATAATGATATGTTTATGTATACATGTATACACATTCTGGATCCTTATAGATAGGGAATCAGATAATGTTTTCTTCCTTTGGATTTGTTTCTGGAAATGTATTAATAAATAGATTTGTAATCTAAAAATACCTTAAGCAGTTTTTAAAATAATTGTTATCGTATCTCTTTAGTGATAAAAATCAAATCAACTCGATATAGGTACATACATGTTTTTATTATGCATATACATATATATTATGTATATGTATATTATTATTATTTATATTTTTTTTAAATGTGTTTGCTTGGCGTCCCTAATATTCGTTTTTACGCTTACAAATTTACAGTGTTACTATTGTGAATACAAAAAGAATAATTATTATTTTTATTACGGTAAATCGCGTTAAGATAGGGATGCCAACATTTTAATGTATGTATGTTGATTCATATATATAAAAACATTGTTTTTATAATGAAATTTTCTAACATCTAAAACGTTTCAAATACAATCGTACACAACGTACATTTTTGATGGTTACAAATTTTTTAGGAATATGTAGATTTCAAAGCTGCAAATCAATGACTTTTTTGGTGTAAAAAAAAGGCTTATACTTTGTCGGTTATTAGTAAATATTGCTAGTTTTCAATACCGACTTTCGAAAATATTTGCAAAAGTTAAAAACCACATACAACTCTGGGTGACCTATGAGAGCTACGAAAACTTGATTTCAACCAACAGACGAATAGACGGACATGGTTAAGTCGACTTCCCTATCTATAAGGATCCAGAATATATATACTTTATAGGGTCGCAAATGAATATTGTAAAAATTACAAACGAAATGACAAACCTATATACATATACCTTTGCCACATGAGCGAAGGGTATAAAAATGGTATTTAACAAAATTCACATTTTTTTTATCAAAAAAAAAGAGTGACTGATAAAGAAGTGCAGAGAAAGGTTTAAGGCAAGGCAAGGCATATTGATTATCAGGTAGTCCTACTTAATTAGCTGATTATTTTTTTAATGCTTTTTTAAATCTCAGATGTCAAAATTCTCTCTTCTGTCACAAGACTCAGATGTCAAACTTTGTATACAAAAAATTTAAAAAAAAATCCTCTTCCATAAAAAACATGTCATATGTGCTGCTTTATAAAATAAAATGAAAATAGATAAGGTCGTGTTAAGAGCTTACATATAAGTAAAAAAAATTTCAATACAAAGAAATGTTAAACGCCATTTTGTCAAATAAATGTAGCTTGTAATAATTGTGTTTTAAAAGTTTTATTTTTAAAGGCTTTATTTTATCAAATAATTCTTTAAAAACAATATAAATATTTCACATACGGTAACCCTATTTAGCATACACTAGCACTGCCAAGTTTTTTTTTTGGTAAAATCTTTACAAAAAAGTACCTAAAAGGAAAAAGCCAACCATCCATAAAGTTGTTTGGTAATTTGTAAAAAAGCGCGTCGAAAACTTTGTGGCATTAAAGAAATAAAAAAAATTAATGAAAAAACGCAAAAAACAACTTATAGAATCTTTTTTCATCTAAACCATCGATTAAATGAACAAAAAAGTTTTTAGGTTTATTTTTTAACTCTATCACGTAGCAAAACTGGTGGGAGAAGACGCTAAACATTTTAAAGTATATATTGAACAAAATAATAATAAAAAACCAAAAAACGTATGCCCTCAAGCAGACTTCTGACGAAACCTTCCTTCACTACTCTTTACTTGGTTTCACAGAAAAATTTCATCGTAAACTGTCAAAAGGGGACCTAATGGTGTCATATGCTTAAATTTATTTTAGAAATAAGAAGAGGCAACCCGAAACTTGTACAACATACAAACACATTTATAGAGCAAATTGTAAAATAAAATGGTAGCAACTTTGCTAAAGGGTGTGAAATTAAAAAAAGGAATTAGAGAAAGACAACAAAAAAAGTTACTAAGTTTAAAACATGCATACATATTAAAAAAATTTTTTTAAGGGCTGCTTCTTTCAAAAGTTGAATTAAGAAGAGGATTTATGTATCAACGCTTTAAATTTTACAAAGATAACGTGCATTTAATTGGCGGCAGAGGTTGCATGCGATAGTGATAGCACAAGAATTAGCCGTTTGTTCACTTTTATGTTATGGGTCGGGAAAAATAAATTTTACAACGGTACATGTGATAAATTTCGTTCCAAAGAAAAACAAAAATACATATACATACATACATGCATATATACATACGGACATATGTACATGATAAAAAATTAGTTTTAACTATTTTAATATTAATGTGTGACAAAACAGTTTTTTAATCATATCAGTTTATAAATGATAAAAAGCCCAAAGATTGATTAAAATAAATTAATACTTTGAATAAAGTTTCTTGGTATAACAAAATAACAATAAAAAAATATTGTACGTATTAAAACTATGTTTACTATACATATATCGCTCATTTGCTGCAATAACGTCATAACTCAAAAAACTACTTTTGTAGAAATTGAGTTTAAAGTTTTTAATTTACATACAACTCAGTGGAAATATTAAAAATTTTTCTTCTATCAAGAGGTGAGCTTACACGCCAATGGATGGATAAATTTTTTACATAATATAAAGCATGATATAGTGAACAATTCTGCATCATTAACTCCAAAACTTTTTTTTTTTAGTTATGACGTTATTATATGAATTATATATATCGTTTATTTGCTGCAACAAAAACCATTCAAAAAACCCATATTTCGAGTAAATAGCACCAGTGTGTTTTAATAACTGACAAAGTCTTGTGAATCAGCTTTTAAAATTACACGTAGGATCGCCATAGAAGTATTTTGTCTTAATTGTATAATTTATTGTCTATTATTTGCAACAACGTATTATTATTTTAGTTGTGCCTTAAAGAGAATGCTTAAAGAGAACAATGTCTGCTATTTGCGTGTCCCTAACTGTATATCGTATTATATTATTACGTATTTTGAATTATTTATTTAGAAGTCGACTAAACTATGTCCGTGTTTATGCTGTAATCAGATTTACAAAGCCCCATAATATTCTGCGTGCTCGTATGTCATTTCAGATATATTGAAAATTCATTTCATTAAAAAAATTAGAAAAACATTGCCATAAACGTCTGGGGTATAAACAAAAAACCACATATAGGTAATTTAATAGAGAGTATTTAATATTCGGCTTTTTTTGATACGCTTTGTTTTAGCAAAGAAATAAAATTAATTTGAACAAAATAAAATAAAATACTTGTAAATATAAATTGAATTGTAATAAAAACTTTTTATTGTTTTTAGGATATTTTCCTAGAAAAAGCAAAGCAATTAGAGTACAAGAGTAAAAATGATAATGAACTGTTGCGATAATTCCAATAACAACAGCTGTGATGTTTTAAAAATTTGAAATTTTGTTTTTTCATTTTAAATACCAACAAAAATCAATTTCAAGTTAAACCATTTAATTTCTATTGTCTAGTCCGTTTTTTTTCATAAAACCTTAATAATGTATTTAAACCATATTCACACCATTATTTCATTTAAACAAACATTAATGAAGCTTAACTGAACAACAAATCCTAAATATTTATAAAAATGCAAAAGTTTATTTTTTTAATAAAAAAAACTAAAATATCATAAACAACAATAACAACAAATTAAACAATCCCTATTATTTTTATACGCATACAAATTAAAATAAATAAACATTAACACTTAAATATTAAAATAAAACAAACAAGAAGAAATACAAATTTTGATAAGTTTAGAAGATGTCAAAACGCTGTTAGACAAACTCAAACCAACCAGTAGTACTTAATTTATAAAATCGAATGAAATCTAAACTGGTATTTCCGTCATTCAGTATCGCAAACACCAAATATCAAATTGAAAATAAATTCAAAGTTTATACAAATCAAAGCGTTCACAGCATAAAAATGTCATATTCAAATCTATCATCAAGGTACGACATACATTTATTTGAAAGAAATATAAGCGCAAACAAATATTGGAAAGTTTATACATATAAATTTCCTATTTAAACATTTGCTTCAATCATTATTTGCTCTCTCTCCCATATATTTTGCTTCTAATTTATATGACACAAAACATCTTGTCACTTAATAAAATTCGTTTAGCTGTATCGATATCATGGTTGTTTATGTAGTGTGACAATTATGACGATTGCAATACATACATACATACATACATATGTACATTGATAATGGTCATAAATATGTATCGAAATTTTATTGTCGAAATTTTTGTTCGAACAAGGTTTTATATTCATAAAATTAACTAACGTAGCCTATAATAACAATCTAATAATTGAGAGACTACAACAACTAATGAATTTGGTTAAGTAAATTTTATTATTAATCAAAGATTCAAAGATTTTTTGATAAAATTTACTGTTTTGCGAAAACTTAGTCGTAAAAAGTAGTTTTCGTTATTTATTTAAAAATGACAATGACTTATTTCCAACGTCATTTATTCTCACAACCTTGATTAGCGTCCTAGCAAAAAATTGATTTCCTTTCAGTAACAACTATGTATATTGACAACAAATCATCACTCTGTATAACAGTCGTAATCACCTTGTAAATTAAAAAGTATTCACGCGTTACAACATCCGTTGCGACCAACACAAACTTCCCTATTTTTTTTATTTAATCGCTTACTTTTATATACTTCCATACATACTCCCTGCTGCAGTAGGGAGCAATTTACATTTAAAATTTATTATAAAGAATTAAAGTCTACTGGGTTGTGTTTCTAAGCCATGTAGCAAATTTTGAGAATACAAATGTTCTAATTTGAATAGCAATCATACTTGCAATCGAACACCACTCGGGTTGAGGTAAGGTGTTACATGATTATTGTTACTTTACTTTTTTGCTACATTTTAGTCTATAATTATACAAAGTTCGACAAGTTTTCTACATGTTTTTTAGTTTGTTGGCTTTTTAGCTCATGTTGGATGCATGACGTCAAAACCGCTTTACATTTTTTCTCGTTTGAGAAAATTGCCAACTTCCGTGAAAATTTAATTAAACAGTGGTTTTTCAAATAAGAAGTAAAAACAAAGAAAAATATTGGTAAAAACTAAAACAGAATCAAACATGCACATGTCGCATTTCATTAAGAAATCCGGAATTGTGCTGAACGAGTTCCAATTAAACCATGATGATGATCTCTATTATCATCGAGTGCAGTAAAAAATCTCAAAGCTGGATAGCAAGAAAATGTATCTTATTGTAATTGAAAATAAGACTTTAAGATGCTGGCAATGATTATGATCATGTTTTTGTATAAATTTATGACAGATTTTATGCTGATATTTTTTTTTTTTTTCTCTTAATATTCATTGTTATCCGGAGACAACAATATTGTGTTTATCACAACCTGATTATTACATATTTAATGTGCGACTAATTATGCTGCTGTAATAAATAGTTGTTGTCTAAAATCGCATTTTTTCTGCTCCTGTAGTTGTTGTTGTGACTTTTTTAATATTTTCTATAAATATACATATATGTATGTAATTCTTGACGATTGCATCTCCTTGAGCACATCAGCCTGTAATATAGTGGTGATTTTGATGTTGGCTTCTGTTTGAAATATTTTAATTGCATTGCTCTTTTTCTTGTCTCTTTATACATACATTTAAATTGTATTAAATATGTAGATCACTTTTTTTGTTTGTAACCAGTAGCCCTGGTTGCCAGGTAGGTAAATGGCTGTGTTCTTTGAATTTGTCTTGAGGAGAGGAAAATTTGTTCAAATAATTTAACAATTGTTTGCTGCGTTTGGCGTTTCTTGGCCAAAACCATCTGAACAAAAAAAAAACTTTCTCTTGGTTTGAAAAATTGCGATTTTATGCATTCTCTCTTGTATCTGAGCTGTTTAATTAAAGTTTAGTGCTTTTAAATTTTTAAATTTAGGATCACGAAATTTTTATAAAAGAGAAGAGTCAAACATTTGTAAAAACACAATTCTTTTCTGGACTGCATTACAACATTTATTTTGAACTTTGCTCATATTAATTTTTTAAATACTTATTTTCCTGCATCACTGTTAACCTACCGCAAAAAAATTTCTTAAGGACCGTAAATTATTTACATTCTTAATCGTCTTTTAGATCTTAGATCCTGAGCAATAATGAAATCTGTCAATTACACACTAAAAATTACAAATTAAAATTTTATGACAGAAACTTATATAAAGTATGATTCTGATAATGAAATTTTATTTTGAAGTGAAAGGAAAACAATAAATTTTATTCAGATTTCAAAGGTCATCGGTAAAAGTTATTTCGCTTTAATGATGTTATTATTTTGAAAATCTGCAAATAGTTGTTTGTTGTTTTTTATGTAGTATTTTTTCAACAGCTGTTAAATTAGTTCAACACTTCAGATGACGCATGTTCCTCAGGCATGACATTCAACTGGCAGTTGGTAATCTTTGGCATGTTTATACATTTTTTTTTACTGTTTCTCATATTTTCATCTTACGTTATAATAACAATTTGCTATCATGGCAACATTGACGAAGGGATCGGGAAAAAAGTATGATATCTCTGCGTCTAACCATCTACATATGTATATGTTCTCTTCTCATGGGTGTTTGATAATATGTTGCACAAGTGCACATCAGAGCTAATGAATTGAGTGGTTATGCAGTTTGAAGTTTCTTTCAACTGTCTAACTTACAAGCTATCCCCGAACATCAGCCAAACAGTTAGCGAGTTCGTCACTCAGCCTTATGGTTTATGCTTACACTTATTGTTATTGTCTAATTCATATTGGATGTTGTTTTACTTCAATACATATTTTGAATGAAATCTTATTCACAAACATTTTAGTTGGTTTTGATGTTTTCATTGTCGTCATCAGCATCATCGTGATCGTCATTGTCAAGCATTATCACAATTAAAAGGGTGTAGCGTTTGACGTTAAAGAAGTAAGTTTGTGTTTGTGTCTTGAAAATTATTGCAAATTAAATGCAGGCGTTAAGTAATATGTACAACAGTTTATAATAACTGCAAAATAGAAAAAAAATAACTCAAATAGAGAGAGGTGAATTGTTTGGAAGAATATGAAAGGTGTTAAACTAATTGATAGTTTTGATATGTGCAAAACAGAAAATTTTGTGTAGACGTGGATAATTGTGACTTAGACAAGACAGAGTGAATATATAGACGTAAGACAGAAGCAAAAATAGGTTTTTTACTAGAGTGATTATTACCATCAGGTTTTATTTAAACAAATTCTTAAAAAAAAGACTTACTAAGCCACCCAAATTTTAATTAGACTATATTTTTCGAACGTATCTATCCTTAGTTTTTAACTTAGTAGTTCTTTAGGCTTTAAAAAATAAACCACCAAACAAACATAATTCTGTTAATTTTGTATTCAATATTTAAATAATTAAAAAAACATGTGCTTATCACATACATATAACGATCAAAAAATCTTTGGGATCAGAAAATTAAATAAATAAAACAAATGCAAAAACAACCAGTAAAGAAAGTATCAATAACCCCACAACCACCTGCTGATTCTGTCATAAGAACTTTAATCAGGCTTTAAGAATTTCATGTCATTTGAGGCCAATACAACAACTGAGCGTGTCTTTAAATGATTCTTTTGTACAAAACAGAATAAACAAACAACTAAACTAAGCAAAAAATAAAATACAAAACAAAAGCAACAACAACAACAACAACTCAAATAATATTTTCTTGTTTGCATACCCACAAATTAATATTCAAAACGATTAACCCTACAAGTGATCGGTACGTCTGAAACAAAACACTCAAAGAATTTTAATTGAAAAACAATACATTTTTGCCATTCTCTAGAAAATTTAAGGATAGAGATGGCATTCTAAAGGGTCTTACTCAGATTCTTCTGATATATAATAGTATTCCTTTACTAAGTTATCTAAAACCTAATACGCGAAGAAACAATTTTTACTCCTTTTCAAAGCAAAAATTGAAAGGTGGACGTTTTTTCAGTTCTCGTTTGGTCTTGCCTAAGACTGTATACTACACAGTCTACCTCTTCAACCCCTCGACAAAAAACTTCGTGTGTCTGGAGGTGAGCGTAAAATTTGGCATAGCTTAAAATTATATGAAAGGTAAAAACATTTTAAGTCACTTCTATATCATATATTAACAACAAACAAAAAAGGTTTTTACTAAAGGAAGTACGGTTGAGTTTTAACCAAAATTTCACACTGACCTTAATTTGTCAATGCGCAAAGGGTTAATTTGCATTGTTAACAAAATGATAAAGAAACTAACTAAAGTACATACAAATATAGAAGTTCATAAAGTCCATCAACACTTTACCACTAGCTAACAAGACGCGCACACACAAGATACACTCAGTGCGATAATTTTTTTTTTAAAAATGTTAATCGTTCGACATGATTTTTATTGGCAAACGAAGCAAAAAAAATAAAATTAAAACAAAAAATAAAAATATAAAAAATTGTACTGAACCTTTGTGGCATAAAGACACAACAGAGGTATAAAAATGTCAAACGATTTGTGCTGCTAAATTATGGCCGATCATTAACAAAAACAGGGAGAGAAGAAAATAAAATTAAAATGAATAAATTTCATCGAAAATACACCTTCAATTTTAACAATAAACAATATTGAGGTTGGATTTGGTTGGCATTTTTGTTGTTCCAGCAACTGATCCACACTACAAATGTATGTGTTGACAGCGTATTAATGTTTAACAATATTTTATCATAAAGTTGGCTTCGAAGTTGGAAATGCCACAAGACACACGAGCGCAGGACTTGGTATTGACTAATCTGTTTGCGTTTCTTTGTAGTGTTAAGGCTGACTGTTGTTTCCTTATTAGATGTATTCATCTTTTGAAGCAGATCGTATGTTGGTTTTCTGTGTTGTTTGGATAGTCAGACTAAACGACGTCTTGTGGTGTTTTAATGTTGATCCTTTAAGGTATATTTTAAATTATTTTTTTGTATAATAATAAACCAAACAAATGCTTGTAGGCTTAAATTTTTATTAAATTGATTTTGAATCATTCAAGAATTTTACTCAATAAAAAAAAATGAAAATAAAAAATAAAAATAAAAATAAAGAAAACGGCAATCAATACACTCAGTTATACGTACACTGGAACACTCCTTAATTTTAGAAAAAACAAAAATTTATTTTGTTAATCATGAATTAAGCTCGAAATCTGATTAAAAGTGTTATCTAATATTTCATAAATAAATCATTAATTTTGAAAAATTGCTGTAGAGATTTTAGAATAAAGTGATTTGTTTTAATAATAATTTTAATATTAAAATTATACTAAATAATTAGTTAAATTTTAATTATACTATATTTATATTATTTTTTTCAAATCCATTGTTATTTGTTTTTTGTATTTGTATTTTTGATCTTAAATATGAACAAGTAATGCTGCTTTAAAACTATATGTATTTAACATATGACTTGTGAAATTTCCCAATGCAGAATGATTACATGTTCTCTAAAAATTTTAAAACATTGCTTGTGTGAATATGTACATACGTATGTATTAAAATTCATACGAAAAAATGTCAGTTAGAACTTGTTCTAATTATATCTGACATAGATAAGTGGATCGAAAAAGTTACAGGTCATAAGTAAAATACATGTCGTGTGAATCCAGTGTCAGGGCGCAACATTCACCTGTGCAAAATTATGAATACTTATCAACAATATTCGATAGTATTAATACATCTAATAAAGGCAAGAAATATTTTTAATTTAGAAACACGGCTGGTAAAAACAGTGGACGTTACTCTTATTTTCTACCTACCAATTAGAAACAATAATATAACAATGGAGTTCCATATTAATTTAATACATTTGACAATATAGGAAATACGTGGAATTGGACGTGTCACACTCATTATCTCTGATTAGGATAATATTGACATAAATCATATTTGAAATATTTTTGAATATCCTTCATTTATTTCTTTTTTAATTTTAAAACATTCCATTGCTCACTCATTCAACTTTTAATTAAAATGATTTTAGTTTTTAGTTTTACTTAATTTCTTTTCTCAATAGAATAAACAGTTTTGTCATTTAAGTGTTCTTTGTCTCATCTAGTTTATTGACAAATAAAAATGTTGCAAAAGATTTTAATGTAAATAAATTTTGCATATGCCAAAAAAAAAAAAAAAATTGCGCCGCAAAAACTGCCATCTGTCAATTTGACAGTTTAACTATATAAATTAGTGCCTCAAAATGAAATATGTATTAGTTTTAAGTACTTATATAGATTTAAATAGTCTTTACTCAAACGACAAAAAAATACAAAAATTAACAACTTTAACGCTAATAGTTGGATTAATGGCATCATTGAAGATTTGTTCGTTTGGAGCCACAGGCACATTGTTTTCCTGTTTCAGAGGCTACTGTATTAAGCGTGAAAGAATTAAAACTCTATATATTTAATTTTAGTGACATACTGCTCACATGTTGTCATATTTGATTTTTTTAATTCACTTAAATTTTCTTTTTTTTGTTGTTTCTTTTACATTGTAATTATCTAGTGTTTCTTCCGCTTGCAATTCATCATTTTCAGTTGAAAATGAAAAAAAGAAGATTTTTTTCTTTTGGTACTCTATAATTGGATTTGTATTTCTTAGGTATTTTAAATTGATTGCAATTTAATAAAAATTTTCCAATCTTAAAATAATTGCGCTTAATCCATGATGCAATAAAATTCTTTCTTTAGGTTTTCAATGCTACTTGCTACTGCTATTGTGGTACAAATAGTCAACGTATAATTATGCGGTAAAGTTAAAAACTATATCCCTAAAGGCACACCGACAAAGTCGTGTGATTATGTCTAATAAAAATCATATAGAGTTCTGTCCTACATGAGAAAATCGCAACAAAATGTGTGATTGGATGCCACACTGTCATACGAAAAACTCATCTTTACAAATATTCTCGGTTCCAAATTTATTTTTACGTTTCTATGCAATATAAATAAATGGCTTGTAATTTTTTTGTACAGCTGCTCTACCAAAAGCAACTCTGATCGCACAGAAACTACTTTTTTATGAAAATTTCCAAAAATTTATCAAATCGGACACACTTGCCAAAAAATCTGTCACACAAATGCACTTTTTGTCCACACTATCACACTTTCTGAACACACATACAATTTTTAACATATCGAACCGATTGCAAATTGTGTGATACAAAATTCAACTTGAAAACTACTCAATAAAAGGGGATAAAAGTCTTAAATGCTCAAGAAATTAATACTTTGAAAATTCTAGTGTTCAATTGTGATAGGGTGTCTAGTACTCGAATATAACTCTGTAAACAAGTATTTTGTTGATCTTTATATTTTCCCCCTTTTTTTATATGAAGTATCTATAATAATGCCTCCGCGAACAATGATGAATCGAGATGCTAATATGGGGATCGTTAGTTTTGCTTCATCCTCATATCACTTGATGTCACAGTTCTTTATTACATATTTTAATAGTTACGGCTTGTAAATTTTAGTGTGTATAATTCGAATGACGGCAACTTCATTGCCAAGTTTGCAATTTAAGTGCGGCATGAAAAAATACTCAATAAAAACAACAGCAACAACACATAAAGAAAATGTTCAAAATACATAAATAAATTACTGTTGTTGCAAATTTTCGGTGACTATTTGGGATGGGGTTTGTTAAACAATTCTAGAGACAATTAAATGTTGATTTCAAGGAGAACGGATACATACATACATACATATGTATATTATTCGGCCGTAGAGTAAGAAATTGATTTGTTTGGAAAACTATTTTATTTTTTAAATTTATTTATATAACCTGGAATAAAAACCAATTGCATTAGAATATTAAAAAGTAAACATAGAATTTTTCAATATAACAAAATCTTGCATTTAAATTGAAAACAGAATTTAAAAGCATAAATTACAAAAATAAGAAGTGAAACAAAAAATTAGCATAACACAAAAATTATTAAAAAATAATTTTCTCCGAAAAGTTAAATCTATTTATTATAAAAAAACATACATATATATATACATACATACATATGTATATTTACAATGTTTTTTGTTGTTTTAGAAACCCAAATTACATACATATCTTGTTTTATTTTTTTTTGTTTCATTTCTGATCGCATAATTTAAATCTAATTATCCAAAACCCTATTAAAGGATTTTAAGAAAAAAACAAGTAAGAGCGTTATATTTGGCGACGCCAAATCTTATATACCCTTCCCCATGTGTGGCCAAATGGTTCAAATGGTATAATTGTTTTCAAATATATTTGTTGTTTATTTCAAAGCTGCAAAACAATAATATTTTTGTTAAAAAAAAATGTTTGTGAAAAAAAAAACGAGGCGTCGTCTTTTTTTGCTTATATCTTAGTTGGTTTTTGATTGACATTGCCAGTTTTCAATACCGAATTTCTCGACATACAACCGTGGGTGACCTATGGGAGCTACGAAAACTTGATTTCAACATACACACGGACAGACATGGCTAAATCGACTTCCCTATCTATTAATATTATATTTGATAGGGTCGCAAATGAATATATTAGAAATTACAAACGGAATAAAAAACCTATGTATATATATCTTTACCACATGTGTGAAGGGTTAATAATCCAACAATTTAAGCACAAGAATGCCACACTTTTACATTAAATTAACGAGTTAGTGGATAAACTGATCGTCAACGGGTTTTTGTTTTTATCTTCTTTATCCGAAAACTAAATGACTTTTGTACGATTTTAACACAGAATAGAAGAAAACCCAGTAGTAAAAAAACATACGTTGCCCATATATATATATGCAAACAGCAACGCGATGTTTATGTATATTGAAAATCTCACGCAATCATGTTTGTTAAAATCTTAATTTCACGCCGAATACATAAAAAAAATAATAATATTAACTGAAGAAAAGCCAACCAACAACAATAAAAACATTTTTTTTTATTTATTTGGCGTAACAATTTTATAAATTGCTTATTTTCTTAATGCTTGAGCTACTGACTGACAACAAAAGGGGTGGCTGGTTGATAATGCTGCTGATGTTACTGCTGGGCTTTGGCAATGTTGATAAAGTTTATATTGCCACACTTGCCACTGCCGCTGTTGCTAACGCTTTATATTTTTACTGTTTGGCTGGCTGACTGCTAATCTAATTTTAACTATGTTGTGATTTTAGTGCCAAGTTGTGATATTTCGCACATTTTAACCCCGTTCTTGAAAGGACAACGAGTGTTTGGGCGTTAAAGGAAATAAAAAAGGGATACACTCAGTAAAAGCATCGTCAGCACATGAAACTTTGTTTGTAGCTCTTAGTGATAGAGAAATAAATGTATATACACTTTGGCAATTTGAATAAGGAGAGTTTGTACTTTTAGTTATGTTAACTGAGATTACTTCAAACTTCAACTTCAATACTTCAACTTACGATTAAGAAGCATGAATTGCGATTAAAGTTAGGAAGGAATGATTAAAACAAAAAAGACACAAAACTTTTAAACTTATATATGTTTACATAGTGGAACTATGCTAATAGAGCGCTTTAGATAAATATTAAATTACATGTTTAAAAATATTATATGTTTGTTAATAAAAATTTGCTGTTCATATCGGGATGCACATTTTTTTTAATATTATAAGGGGTATTCGTTTAATCGCTTAAATGCCTCTTACATATACCTCTTAAACTTTAAATATTATATGAAAGTTTACGAGTTTAAGAGGTATAAGAGGCATTTAAGTGATTAAAGAGGCATTTAAGTGATTAAACGATTACCCCTATATACATTCACACAAAAAAATTCTTAAATTTAAATGAAATCGTTCTTGAAATTTTACAAACGATTTATACTCAAATGTTTTTAAAGCAAATAAAAAACGTTACTGTTTTATAAAATTATCCTTAAAAATTTAAGAACAATAGAATAAATTTCTAAACTAAGTCTATTTGTCATAAATTAGGACCTTTTTGTTTAAAATTATAATTTTTAAATCTAGCATTTTATACTTAATTTTAGAATATCCTTACTTACCGTACTTTTTATCTCGTATCGTACTTGAGAGTATGGTAAGTGCGGATATTCTAAAATTATTTATAAATACTGAAGGCAATAT
>NDXZ01015166.1:0-18402 GCA_003055125.1 Paykullia maculata
GGGGCGTAGCAACGCGCGCCGGGCTTGGCTAGTAATAAATATTAATAAATACTCAATTTCAAAAGCAGTTAATTCTTTCACAGCTCTGTTTGAAGACACCATTAAATTGGGTTTTTTTTTACTTGGCTGTATGTGCTGAATGTGTGTTTCTAAATGTACGTAATTTGAACGTTAAGCGGAGAAACTATAAATGTTGAAGTTTATTTTTAGTAATTTTTATTTCCGTTCAATTGTCCGTCCCCCCTACAATGTCCATATAATGAGAGTAGTGTTGGTGAAAACGAACGCAAAATAAATGAAAACCAGGGCACGTGTATATTGTTTGCCTAAATACAAAATTATAACGAGTTTTTCATTGTTCGTTTTAAACTTCTAATATTTTACAAATGACCCAACGTCATGCCTTTTGGTTGTTTTTGAAGTTCTTTTGGTTTTGACTGCTGGTGTACAAATATTCAATTTAGCGCTAGACGTCCGTACGGTCAAATCATTTAGACGACATTTAGTAACGAATGAATTTATACTGAAAATTGGGGAAATTTTCGTATTGTCTGCAGTTTATTATACAGACTCTTCTTTGTACTCTTAATTACATATATATGTACGTATGAATGTGTGTATCATTGCGTGTAAATTATATGTATATCTTTTGTATATGTAACGTGTTAAAATATTTATTTAGTGCTAATAAAACGCCCTTGTTACCAACAATTTTTATGGCCAGATATTTCATATCTAAAATGACTGAATATACTTATGTACATATGCATGTAAGTATGTAAATGAATATTTCCACTTGTATTTTGTTTGTTAGTGTCTATGTATATGTTTGGATATAAGTTTCAACTTTCACTTACACATCCATACATATAACACAATGTATATATGTATGTGTTGCTACTTATAGTAGTAGTTGTTAATGTTGTATGTATTTAATATAAAATGGCAGAAGGAAATACTGCAATTAGAACCATATTAACCGTAATTAAATTTAATTGTTTAATTAAGCGCGAAAAGCAAGTGGAACAATTTTGATGATGATATTTGTATTGAAAATAATATAAATTGTTTTTAATTATAAAAAAATAATTAAATAACGCTGTATTAAACTAAAAAATTACTATAATTATAAATATAACTTTAGGTGAAGATATTTTGTTTGTGTTTCAAACTAAAAAGTAACAATTTAAATTTTAATCAAACCTTTTGCTCTTTAGCATTAAAAACATTTTTAAGATTTTAACAATTATCATTTTAAAAAAATCTACACATATTGTATTAAAGTGTAGTTGAACCCAACTTTTCTAAAAGTGCGATTTTTTGTATAAATCAAAACCCGATTTTTTAATCATCTTTTTAGATACCCTACGGTTTGGCAGTTAAATGGTATTAAAGATTTGGTTTGTTTGAATATAGCATTATAACTTGTTCTTGCAAAGTGTTTAACATTTTTTTAATATCCTAAAACTATTTTAACCTGGTAGCCCAAACTTTCTTTTTATCTTTTAAATTTTCAAACCACAAAACTAAAGTAACCACATTTATTTATCATCATCGATCATAGGGCTAATGTTTGAAACAACAATAAAACATATTTATTTTTGCAAAATTCAATTACCATTGAAAATTACTAACAATTGTTTAATTAAAAAACAATAATGAAAATGCAATTAAAAACATTCATATTCTCATCTCATTCTCTCATATGTATGATGTAAAAATTTTATAAAAACAAAATCAAAAAATCATCAATTATCATAGAGAAAACAAAAGATGCTGGTATGGACAGACAAACATTTAGCTCAGCCAAGAGTTTTATACAAGAAAACAATACGAAATGGGTACATTTGCAATTGACATTTGTAAAAGTAGAAATTAAAACAATATTGCCAACAACAACAGCAATACCTACAGTAACCAGCTCTTTGAAAAAGGAAAATAATGTGGGAATTTTAATAACACCTTCATACAAATAAACTGCATACATACAAACATACATACATTCCAACAGTTTTGATGATTATATTATTGATTTGGTGACTTTAACAAGTTACTTAGATCTTGAACGTTTGTACTTATAATGGAAAAATATCATTTATAAATTTAGATTTTGTCTCCTAAGCGATTAGTTTATTATTTATTTACAAAAATAAAAATTTACCTTCAAAAACAATGACTCTTTAAGGAAACTATTTGCAATTGAACATACTTTGCTGCCACTTGATTTTACGTTCTTCGAAGATAACAAAAACAAAATTTAATTTTCAAATTTATGCGTATCAATATTTTGCAAACAAAAATTAAAAAAGAAGAAACTAAAATGTTGCATCACACTATATTTCAAAATACTAAGTAAAAGTAAAGTGACAATTGACATATTCTGCACTAAAGAGAAACACAAAACCCAATAGATAAATCGCAAATATGTAGAAAATCAATAATATTTTAAAAAACTTATTCTGGAAATGTTGTAACATTGTGAACCTAAAAACTGCAGGGATAATGTGTAGATGTTAATGTGTCAAAGTATGTACAGAAATATATATGTATGTATGCACATATATTCGTATCTTGGTAATGTTGGCTGGTATTTGGTCTTTGTTTTTATCTCATAAAGACATCAGCAACATTAAAATGGTCATAAAAACAAATTTTAAAATTAATTCATCATTATTAACATGTCACTAAAACTAGTTGACATTTTTGTTATTGTGTTTATACGTGTGTGTGTGTGTTTATGTTGTTTTATGGCTATTAAATGCATGTTAGTGCAGACAACAAACGACACTGCACTGCAAACAAGCAGCAGCAACAATAACGATAACAGCAGTCACCACAAAAAAAAAGGAAATTAAAAATGACAGTTACAAGGACTTGTAGGAGGTTTTCTGTCTTTGTCGTCGTTGTTGTGTTGGATTTAATGGAAGCACCTGCAGATTGTTAAAATACAAACGTGCAACGTACAACATTAATAAACTGAAATATTATTGATGAGATTTAAAATGAAATTGATTTCAATTAAAATCGTTCTAGGAATTTTATTTTGTTAATTGATAAAAGAGTTGGGGTGTCTCAAGGGACTTAAATATTATATGTTGGCAGTGAGAAAACTATGTGAATGTGAAAACATCTATCAAGAAAATAATAAAAATAGAAATTGTTTAATTTACAAGTAAAATTTTATTGTTTTATTACAAAATTGATTCGGTGTACGTTGCTGGCTCAGAATTGAATTGTTTTTTGTAAAATCTTTTTTGCTACTGAAGTGTGAGTTTTATATTTTCTAAAATCAACAAATTTTTGCCCGCATAGGTTGTTCGCCTATATTTTTACGGATACTGGGCCGATTCAAGCCAAGTCCAATTATTTCAAAAATCTTCGTAGTTTGTTCACATGCTGCAAAATAATAATTTTTTATGTAAAAAAAGGTAGTTGTCTACTTTTGCTTATATCTCAGATAGTTTTTGCTAGCTATTCCATACATACATACATACATACATACACCCTTGTCACCTGGGGTGAAGGGTACAAAAACACCCAGCCATTTCAATATTTTGTTATACATATCCGTGGCAATAAATAATAATGGCTTAAGTTGACATAAGTGCTTTTTCATTTTATTACATATTCTTATTCTCTTCTTCAAGATCTATCACTCAACTAAATTTCAAGTATTAAATGTCATTATAAATAAAACTATACGCGTTTATATTTTAGCTTAAGTCTTTTTGGAAAATAATTCATAAGTCATAACATCTTAACTCAACTTAAGGTAGCTACATCAATATTAAATTGTTTGAGCATTAAAACTTGTATACACTTAAGTGCAATAACTAACAGCCCATTCAAATTATTCATTATAAAATAAAAACCTTATATTTAACTAAGCTTTTATAAAATAGTATCTTATCTCAGGTTTTCGGCATTTTTAAATTTAACCTAAAGCACTTAAATCGACTTAGTATCAATAACAATTATTTTGCCTTTCAATATAGTAGCTAAAGTTCACTTAAGCTTTTATGTTTCTAAAAAAACACGATTATTAACTAATTAAACGTATTTTTTTACAAAACTAACAGTTTTGTTCTAAGAAAAGTGCATCTTTTTCTGTCGCTAAAAATTTTATATAAAAACCAAACACAATTGGTTTTAGACAAAACCCTTAATATCTCGAAACTCGAAATTTCGACTTAAGTCATTATGATTTATTGCCACAGATATATATGTATTTAATTTTACTCTACATCATCATGGATGGTAAGGATATAATGTGTTTGTGCTGACTTCCCAAAAAAATTTGTCCCATATAAATTAAAAAAATTACCTGGTCGTCTTAGAATCACTTTCCGAATTAAATAAGCGATATTTGTCTGTCCATATAAACCTTGTAATCTAAGTTTTAGATCAAAATTTTCAATATATTTACATCAAACTTGTTATACATAAACCGTTGAGCTCAAAGAAGAATTTTATTACTTTGAGCTAAGATCAGGGTATCATTTAATCTTTAATCTTCTCGCAGATTTTGACTTTTATATTCGTTTTAGGTTTACGTAATAAATAAAAGTATGTATCTACTGGTTTTAATAATAGAACCTTTAAAGTTTTCTTTCTCTTAAACTTTTCAAGGTTTTTTCTAATAATCTATCTGATTTCAAATATATCATTCGACTGTGTTATATCTAATTTTTAATTGTGGTCAAGAATTGTTTTTTGAAGTCTTTATTATGTTTGTCCCTTATTAATAATACAAATAAGAACACATACAAGCACAGCATATAACCTTAACCCTCACACATTCACACAACATTATAAAAGAAAACATATGTATGTGTTTTATGAATACAAAATTGTGTTTGTTAAAAATTTCAAAAATTTTAATTTAAAATTTTTGTTCTTGTTCATGCAAAACTGTTTACAATGGTTGGTTGTTTCGCTTAAGTAGACTGAGAATGATTCCTTTTAAAGTCTCGGAATGGTTTTACTAAGGAAAGGTATGATTGGATTTAAGACTACCCGTAGCACTTTGTAATGACAATAATGATTATAATAATGATAATGATGATGTTGATTCGGTGACTGTTGCTTATGATGTGGATGATGATGGTGGACATTGAATAGTACTTTTTTGGACTTGTATATGTATTTGTGTGAATATTATCCTGTTTCTTGTCTCTATGCTTCTAAAGAAATTTAAAAATTCTCGCAATTTAATGTTCGTTTTATTTTTTTTTCTCTCAATTTTATTTGTACACAAATAAATTGAATTGTTAAACGTGCAATGATGTTTTTTCAATGTTTAGAGTTGTCTTTTACCGCATATTTAAACAAATGATCAACAGATTTGGCTTTAAGCTCAGAATAACATTTTCCTCGTTTCTTTTTACCATTACTATCGCAACAATAACAACAATAAAAACAGCAACAGTAAAACAATGCAGTAATAAGACAATAAACTCTGGCCATAGGTTGGCAAACGCTCCTTGACTGCCTGGCCTGGCCTGGCTTGGCGGGTTGATTTGGTCGTTTAAATACAATGTGACTACAACAACTGCAACAAAGACAATAACAACAACAACAGCAGCATCAGCATCAGCATCCGTAGAAACAATTCCAATTTGACCGTCATCATTGTTCTTCTCATCAATTTCTGTATTAAAATGGTAAAATGTTTGTATTAAAGGTTTCAAAATTTTATTTGTCGTAGCGCCTGTATAAGTGAGTGAGAAAATTTGCTATTAAACCATCCATCCAACCAGCCAGCCAACGAACCAACCCAACCATTCATGCACTTGGATGCTCAACGACCCACTGTATGAAACAGCTTAAATATTATTGCCTCAATCATAAGGAACGGCAATAACGAGGAGTGAAGCGTGCGAGCGATTGTTCGAGCGAGCGAGTTGCACAAAGAAAAGGTGAATGTGAAGGATGACATTTACAATTTATTATTGTCGCATTTCTCTTTAAATGCATGTATGTATGTATGTACATATGTACTCGTATATGCAGTTGTTGTTATTGAAAAATGATTAGCAAAATGTATGCTTTTATGTAAATTTTTTTAAGAATTTTGTCTCATTTAAATACCGACCAATCGACTGCAATACATACATACATCCGAAAACACACGTACGCACTTGTACATACGTTCAAACATTCCCATAAATACTTCTACTTCATTCACTTGTCCTCAATTGTGATCGAAAACAAGTCATGATGTCTCAATCTAAACTCCTTTCCTGTAAAGCTTTACTGAACATATGTGTGTTATATCTAATACACACAAACATACATGCATGCAGAAAGTTGATCTTTTTCGTTTTCGCCTTTACGCTGTTTTTATTATTTTTGCTGCTGTGACTACTTTTTATTGCAATCATCAGTTTACTAGCACTAGTCAATACTTAAAAGAAATCGACAACGACAACTGCTTATATCCATTAATTGTCATATTGAATGAAAATTTTTTCATACTTTCATACATACATCTGTACAACCACTTTGTAAAGAGGCCTTAAAAATGGCTGATTATTCTGTTTTTTTTTAATTTAATATTCAACAGTGATTCTAAGAAATTATTATTGTTCTTGTTATTGTAAAAAATTAATGCAAAAATGTCACATTATTTGGCAATCGCTTTATTAAGTGCTGGTCACAAATCAACAGACATTACGATTGCATATACATATGTACATAAAAATGGTTACATATGTACATATGAATTTGGCAATTCGTTTTAATATGGCTTTTCCTAAAAACAGGGAAACCAAAATATTACCTGGATTTTAAAATGTGACATGTAAGATGACTTTAAGTCCTTTACAATAAAGTAAGCTTAAAATCTTTTAATATTAAATAGCAATTGTTGTAGTAGTAATAGGTTTGTGTCTTTTTGATTAATATTAAAATATTTAAATTAAAATCCTTGTTTTTATTTTTCATAGTAGCATACATACGCAAATACACTTCTTATTACACGTAGTGAATGGTGTTAACAATTTTGCACAGCCGGCTTTAGCGCTCTTGTTAAATTTCAACTTGTATTTTCTGTCAAGGTAGTATTTTAATTCATTTAACATATGAGCCAATTAGTAATGAATTGAATACAAAACAGAATAATTTGACTTAAAAAATTATTTTTTCATCCTAATACATTTATAAACATTTAGTTCTTAAATAAAAATAAAAGTCCTTTAATAAATTACTTATTAACATCCGAAAAAAATTTAAATTTCCACTTAATTTGTGCAGCTGTGTATTGCACTTAAACTTTTTGTTTTTTGTTAAATTTCATAGGAATGGAATTTCTTATTGTATTTCAACCTAATTCATCAAAAGAACACACAATCAACAAAAGAATGACAGTTTAACATTTTGCCAGAAACTCGACATTAAAATATTTAAAATATTCACTCTGCTGCCAACACAGACTGACTACAGTCGAAGAGAGGAGATTCATTCTCTTCGTTTTCCTTAAAGATGCAAAACAGTTTTGTAAGAACTAAAAAAAATAAAATAAAATGAAACAAACCCCCTTCAGAACTTATGACAAGTCGTCTTTGGTTAGGTTTTCATTTTATCTTATTTCTTAAATGCTGTTTGTATTTTTATATATTTAATTCACTTTTTGATTTGAATATATATGTATGTATATGAATCTACAGTTGATGAACAAAAGGGAAACGTTTGCAATGCAGCAAATGTTAAAGAAATTGATATTTTTTAATCAAAATTCAAAAACCAAACCAAGAAATAAACACACAAGTACTCAAATACTTAACAAACATGTAAGTTAAAAGACACGTCAAACGCACCACAAAATTTACTTGTTTTACTGTTTTTTTTTTAACCAGTAACGAGCGAGTGAGTGCAACACTGTTTGGTTTTTTAGTTTTTTTAATCTTCCCTCTGCTGCTTTATTTACTTCATCACTATAACCATCATCCTCATCGTTGTCGTCGACGTCATCATCCGCCAGTTGGTGCATTCATCTAAAACTGAAATGCAAATTATATTGTTAAAAACCTTGCGTTTTATCAACACATTCAACACGATCTTTGCTAAGATTGCATAAATTTATTAAAACCCAGAAACAAAAAAACTAAAGTAAATGTTAGAAAAAAATGGAGAAAAATGATGATGAAAATAAGAAGAAAAAAAAAGAAAAAAAAAGCTAAATCTGACTGACAACATTCGTGATTTAAAACTTTCTTTATTTGTTTTAAAAATATCGCAAATGAAAAAAAAAATGTTTAAATTAGTTACAAAAATTAAAATATGTTTGTATATAAGTATTCATCAAATAAATTTTAAATATTTCCCAGTTAAAGTCCATTTAACACTTTTGACTTATAATGTCAAATTTTTCTTAATTTTGCATTTTTCTTTATAACATTTTTAAATTGATTACAAAGTTTTCAAAATATTGTTTTTTATAGGTTTAATATCCGACAGGGATTAAACGGTTAAATTTGTATCGGATCTGGCAACTCTATTATTATTTGTGATAAGTTTTGTTTGTTTTATAACAAAAAGTCAAAGCGAATTTATTTCGAAGCACTCAATATACTTAATCAGTCCATTTAAGCGACCAATTCGATTAATTACACTGTGCAACAGTGAAAAAGCGGGTATAATGAAGAAAACTAAAGAATTTAGAAATAGTATAGTTTGAGGGTCAGTGTGACACAAAGGTATATAAGGGGTTAATTTTAAAAACTTTGTTTTAACTGTACTTTTTTTTATCAGATTAAACATATTTATTTTTATGAAATAATGAAAAAATTTATTGAGTTTCACAAATGTATTTAATATAAATAATAACATTTGCATATATCTGACTTTTGACCTTCGATGCGGATGTGTTGGTATGTTTACAAAAGTTGTTCAGCTTCACCGTGGCTACAATTTTGTTAAATATTGTTAGTAAAACATTTTGATTCCCTGAAAGTTATGCCAAAAAAAAATGAAAAAAAAAACAAATTTTATCTCTAATTTAAAAAAAAAAGTGCAGGAAAAAAATTTTTTAGAATAAAATATTAACTTGATTTGTTCATCAAACTTTTAGCTACATTATTGCCAAATATAGTTAAGCCGTATCACCAACTCTGAAGTAGCCATTAGAAAAAACCGATGACACCTTTTTTTTTGGGGTCCACTCATTTTCAGATTCCTTTGAGGTTCATTAAAAAAAAATATTCATTAATCTGGTCACACTGAGTATAGGGGTTTACTACCCTGTACTGTCACATTCTTGTGTTTTAAAAAAAGTTTTCATTTGTTGCATAGTGTTACTGCTATAGTGGACTGTAAAATTGAAGAGCATTCAAATTATTTGATTCGCTATCGCGCTCAGCAATTGGAACTGTGTCCATTTAATTTACGGATAATTTTACTTTATAAGATTTAGCTGGTGCAAGAACTTAAAGCCAAAACACAATCGTTAAATCATTGGCTTTAAAAATCAACCTTTAACATTTGTTTAATCCAAAAACTTTTTTTACAAGTTTTTTCTTAAATTTGTTTTTCATATTAAAATCAATTTCAAAATTATGTTTTCTTTCTTTAAAGTCCCCTAAAATGTCCTAAAGTTATGTAAAATGATATTTTCCTTAGAGAGCAAAAGCACTTCTAATTTTTTTTACATTAATATTTGGCACTTGTCAAAAAAAAAAATAATAAAAAAAATCAAATTAAACTACCGCAGGCTTTTATTTAATAATAATAAATAAATCAAATAAGTAAATTTATTTGTTTTGTTTGCAAAGTAGCAACGCGTGTCCTTTAACAAAAAAAATCTTAGAAAAGTTCTCATAATTGTTGCCACCAAACGCACATTTTAAATCGTAACAAATCAAACAATTTCTTACCCCTCAAATTTTTAGAAAAAAAGTTACAAATTCAATTTGATTTCATATTTAAAATGTAAATGATACGAACAAGACTGAATGAAACTCATACATGGATTGGGATTAATTTCGAAAGATTCCCAGAGTCATCAGCATTGACAACAAAACAAGGCAATTACAAAAATATACACAATCTATTCTTCCTGATGCAAAAAAAAAAAGAAAAAACATTAAATCAAAGGAAACAAGTACTAATCTGCTTAAGACCAACAACCAATCCATCTATCTTTAAAAAAAAAACAAACAAAAAATCTTGTTTGAGTTTGAAGTTTGATTGTGCGCATGCCCCTGTGCAAAAACATCTAATAATCGGATTAGAATTGTTCACAAAGTATTGACTTTCTCAGGCCATTTAGAGCGAACACAAGCCGAACAAACAGATTTTCCAGTCAAGTTTAGGGTAGTTTATCGTTCGTTCATTTGTTCATTTGCTTACTAACTGAGTTACTTGTCTTGATATCATCCTGCAATCATGTGTTTTTTTCTAAGTAATAATGTTTGAATGCATGTAAGTCGATGTCAACTGAAAAATCAGCCCTTAAAAAATTGAAATGATTATTACTCCACCGACGATGATAATATTATGATGATGGTTATGAGAGTTTTGTATCATCGTTTAATACATTTTTATTTTTTCACCTTTATTTGTTTATTGAAGCTGTTGTTTTTCGCCTGTAATTTATTTTTTATGTGCAAAAAGAAAATTAGACGATGATGATGATGAGCATTTATTAATGTGTATTGCGTTCGTCTATGTTTTGTTAAAGATTCATTTGTCCAAATAAGAGAAAATTAAAACAAAAAAGATAAAAACAACCAGACATTAATGTGGGAAAAGTAAACATGACAAAACTAATATATTCATAGTCATTCCTTAATGATCTAATAAAATGTTGTCTTCATTTCAAAGGCGTTGATGGGCGTTTTTTTCTTTCTTGCAAGTTAAATAAAAAAAAATAAATTGATGATGTTGATCATTTGTTTGTTGTTTGTTGCATGCATACGCCTTTTTAAACTTAATTAAATATTTAACATTTATGCACTGATTTAATTTAGGGATTATAAGGAGAAATTGCTGGGTAAATAGTTGCAGGACATATTGGTACACATGTAATGGCAACAATTTTTATTAGAAATAAAATAAAACAAACGTGCCGTACAACAAAAGTTGTGCCATATAAAGGCTCAAAATACAGATTAATTAACTACATCAAATAATAAAAACGCAGAACATTTCATTGCAAAAATGAGTAAAATATTCCTTCATATTTGGTTATTTCGATGCTACAAAACTAAGGCGCAATAGCAATATTACTAATGGGAGCATTGAAAACACTAGAAAAAAAGTTTTACTGCTAAAATCCAGGATTTAAAAATATATTTATTAAAACAAATTGCAATTAAATTTTTGTTAAAAAATTATTAAATTAACTATAATTATAAATTTATTAATGAATTTTATTTTGGCTTAAAGTTCTTATAATTTGAAAGTGTGATATGTTGATAGTGTTGTTGTGTGTGTATTGATAGTTTAATTTCTTACATCTAATTGATGAAGCATGAAAATTATTAGGGGAAAAAAAACGACTATGCAATATGCATACTGTGTTATCCAAAGGATAACCAATTGTAAAAATAATATGTGATAAATGTCAGGAGAATAAATATGGTCAATTGTAAATATGGTTCTGTCTGACCTCAACATTAATTATATGAGAGAGTAAGTTCCAGTTGCAATAGTACCGATGAGAGGAAGAGTGCTGACGATGAAATCGTAGCTGGTTTAGAAAATGCATTGCACCACTCGGCTTATATCATATGGGAAACTGAATTTTTTTAAAATAAATAAAAACTAATAACATTCTCAACATTTCACACTTTCAAAATATAAGAACTTTAAGCCAAAATAAAATTCATTAATAAATTTATAAAAAAATAATTAAAATATGACAATTATTAACTATAATTTTTATTATTTGTTTAAGTTATTTTAAAAAAATAATTTATATTTTGTGCTTAAAATTCACATATTTTTCAAAATTGTGATATATCAAGGGCCGTTATCACTAACTACCTATAAAATAAGTGATAACTAAAGGTTATTATAGCTTAAGTTAACAATAAAGTGACCTTCAAAATATTTTCATTATCACAACTTCTATTTCAAATAAATTTTATAGTTTTAAAATTATGTCAATATTGATTTCCATTTACCACAGACAACAACCTTTTATATACTAAGTGGCAGGTTTGAATAGTTGAAAATTAATGGTCAAATAATCCAAACTTGAGCATAAAAGTGACTTTTAGTTTAAAATATACGTATAATAACCAAAAATTCTTTATCTGTGCGTTAATCTTATTTGTTTATCTTAAAATCTAGTTTCCGTTATATGTAATTTTAGCCGAGTAGAATGCATTTTCGATAACCAAAGTATTAAAACCATGTGATAAATACAAAGAAAATGTGAAAAAAGAATATTTTTTTGTTTGTAAATTGGTCAACATTAACAAATATAAAAGCAAATAACAGTTTGCGTTTTCTATAAAATTGTAGTTTGAAAAGATAAAACCTACATTCAATTACAATAGAACCAATAAGAATGAAAAGTGTTATCGTCAGCACTTTTTATTCTTATCGGTAATCGTAGCTAATTTCGAAAATGCATTCTACTCAGGTAATATTATATCGGAAACAAGATTTTAAAATATCCCCCATATTCATAAACAAATTTTAAGTTAATTTAAGGTGTATGAATACGGGGGTTAATCTACCACAATCTCATAAATAGATAAACCTTAATAAAAAATAAAAATTTTAAAGCAAACCTTATTAAAAAAATATATAAATCAAAAGTAAATCCTTACAATCTTTACAATGCAGCAGCATAATTTTAGAACAAAGAGAGAGACAAAAGTCAAAAAATAATTATATTTCTACAAACCTATAAGAAATCTTGATAATCAAATCAAATAAATATAATAATAATAAAAACAACTACAAAAAATTAAATCAAAGAAAATTTACATTAATTTGCAATTATTCACGCTGTGCTTTATTGGTGCAAAAAAAACCACATCTGCAAACAAACGCACAAACACATTTAATAATTTTTTTCATTTATTTATTTTTTGTTATTGCTTTTCTTTTCATCTCCACCCCCCCTTTTACAAAACAAACACACACACATACCGATTTTATTAGCCCCACCGAAACCCACAAACAACCAAAGAGATTTATGAACAATTTTCATTGGGTGGTGGTAATGAAGCCGAATAATTTTTTTTTTTTGTTTAATAAAAACGAGAAAAATTATTTTATGCAAATTATTTTTCATATTTTCTTTTCTACAAAAAAGAAAGAAAAAAATGATGATGGTTTTGTTAAAATAATCAGCAAAAAGAGGGCTGATAAAGATGTAACATAAAAACAAGAGAAATTACAGCCAGGGACCGTAACGGTTAATAAGTTTTAATATAATTTTGAGTTTTATTTGCCACTTAGATAATAACAACACATTTTTTTTTGCTTATCGAATAATAACTGCCTGGCCCACAAATGCGAACGATATTTTCGTTTCGAATAAATATATTTCAAACAAAAACAAAAAGTTTAAATTTATTTTTGTTTGAAATATATTTATTCGAAACGAAAATATCTTTCGCATTTGTGGGCCAGGCTTTCTTTTTTGTTTCTTTCTTGGTCATATATTTTGTTTAAACTCTTTCTAAGAACATTAAAATTTGAGTTCTTGAATTTAAATAACGATGAAGCCAATTGTAGTCTATATAAAAAGGATTATATTGATTTGTTTTTTATTTATGCAACTTTTCTATTTCAGTATGACTTCTCATTATTATTTGCGGTTCCTGGCAACAGCTTAAAAGAAGACAAGCAGCAGCAGCAACTTCTACGATTATTAGAAATATGTTGTAAGATGAATGTTTTTATGTTTCTTTTTTTACATACATACTAACATATGTATTAAAAAAATTCATAAAAATTACTTGAGAAAATTTCTTCATTAATTTTGTTAAACGACTGTGTATGAAAGACATAATTTTCTTTTGGAAACCTTTTTTCAAATCATTGTGTTGAATATGAATGCAGAACAGCACGGATTTTTCCATAAAATATGGTATTCAGATAGTGAATAGAACTTCATTTGTACAATAAGGTTTAAGAACTTACTCTCAGTTAACTCTTTAATAATGGGTCTTTGTTAAGTTAGAGCTTGATATCTTTGAAAATTTTTGAGATCGCAATACTGAAAACCGACTTGAAAAGATTTAGAAATAGCATCATGTTTAATCGATTTATCTTTTGCTCATACTCGCTCATACTTAATTAAATTTTAGCCATTCAATTTATTGTTGTTGATTTTGCGTAAAAATTTAGGCACAAAAACTCTATTGTAACACCAACAATTAAAAAAAATGTTTTTTTAAATTATTGACCGTGAACCGGCCACAACCGGGAGATAAAAATAATTATTTATTTGTAAAAAAACTTGGTAAAAACAGACGCAGTCGACATATATTAAAGAGATAATTTTCTTAATATCCCAAAAATATTTCTAAATACATATTTTCTTTTTAGATTAAGTAGCTGCAGCCGAGAAAAGGTAAACAAGCAGCTCTTTTCAGATCGTAGCTACCATTTTCATTTAAATTCTGCGTCGTCAAGTATTCAAATATTTGTGAATTAAATAAATCCATTAGGAGAAAAGTATATATTTTGAAAGCCATCATCTTTTTTTTTTGTGACAGCAGCTGCTCTAAAACATACATAATTCCTTTAAAAAAAATTAAAATTGTTTGTATTATTTTTGTACATGTTTTTAAAATTGTGTTTTATAAACACACATACACATGTATGTATGTATGTATGTATGTATTTGTGTAGGTAGGTGCTTCTGCAAATGAGATTTAAAATTCCAAATTAATATCTGGTTTAATATTAGAAACTTCTTGATTTTGGATCAAATGACATTTTGTATTCGTATGCATACATATATGTACATATTATGGTGGCCGCATTATTTGTTTGAGTATTTAAACAACATCAGTTTTGCATCGATGATGCGGTTCTTTAGGATTTTTACAAAAACTTACTCGTTGACGGTTTTATCTTTTAATGGGTCTGTAAAGATTATAAGCAAACAACACATTAACAGGGTATTAAGTATTAAATTCATTACATAAAACAATACGAGCGAAGTGAAGTGTAAACAAACACCAAAACAAAGGAAAAAACTAAAACAATAAACAATTAACAGCAGCTTTAAAAAATCTACAAAAATTAAAATTAAGAAACAAACAGGCGGCCTCGACTTTGATTACAAATGATTTAATAAGGAAGGCATCATTTGTTTAGAATCAGCAAAATTTTATTTTTAAAAATATATGTTTTCTGATAACTATTGACATTAATATTTTGTTTTCTCTTTCCCAAACTACACATTGCAGAAAGTGTCTGGCATAAAAAAAGGATAATTTTATTCCTTTAAAACAAACATTAAGTTGTTTGACCATTAAAATAACCCTCAACTCTTTTTTTTTATTACAAAAACATTAAAAAAAACTCATTTCCGTTTAACAGTGTTGTAAAAAAAAATTTTAATTAAACCGGAAATGGCATGTTTCGTGTTTTTTTAAATTTGAAATTTAAAATGTTTCTCCCAAAAAAACAAAATAAAAAGGTAAAAAGTTTTAAGGACTAAAGTGTTAACAATACGATTATGATTAAAAGAAAATCTATGACATGTCAATTGATTAAAATCATCGTCAGGCTCCTCATCATCATTATCAGCGGCCAAACGAAAACTGTAAAGAAATCTTTTTTTTTTGGCCACGTGACACACATCGTACGAACGACGTTTATTTTTCTAGATTTTGGTAAATATTTTATTTGTTCCTTGTTCGTTTACATTCATGCCTTGGGCTGTAAGTTGATGATCATTCGTCAAGATAAATGTCATTGCGACATTGTATCACAATTGTTTGACATCGCTAAACGGCGTCGATGTTGCCAAAACTTATTAAAGAAAAAGACACCAAAACACCCATTTTTATTGTTCTCTTCGGTATAAATGTTAGATGTGGTGGTTGTGACAGTGGCTGCACGGTGGTTGCAGCATTAAGCAAGCAGTTAAATAGAATTTACTACTTACTGCAGAGTTTGTGCCACCGGCCTAAGCCTCTTATAAAAGTTAAGAATGTCCATTAATTGAAACACGAGTCATATCATAACGTACATACATACATACATACAAACATATTGTACATTGTGGATTCTGAAGATTGTTCTTATTTTTTTTGGTTTAATCACAATGTATTTATTTTTTTATCAAATGACTTTATAAATGACATTTATTGTTTGGGCTTAGAAATAATTATGTATTTAGTAAAATTCCTTAATAATATTTGATTGATCGATTGTTAGAGATTTTTTTCATGCGACAAGATCTGGGAAAATGTTTAGTTTTAGTCGGTGATTCGTTTTTTTTCATTTACAGATTAAGTTGATAATCAATTAAAAGGCTTCTAATAAAAAGGAAAGATACAATATTATTGGCGAACTTACTTACTTGTTAACAAAAAAAAAATAATCAGATTTGCATTGTTAATAATATATAATCTGAGGTACCCGTTATGCAATTAAACATTTTAAAATTAATGTTTTCTTCAATAAAAACCTGTCTGAAAATAGAGAGAACAAGTTTTATTTAACAAATGTATTTTTTAACGTTTAACATAAAAGTACTTATGGTACCAACAATAGCATGTCTGCGTCTATGCCAAAAGAAGCTGCACCCTGTTACTTGATGAACATGGGTTGAAGTTTATTTTTCAAAGCAACACTATTTTCTGTGACTGCCGATTTGACAGTTCTTGGTTGCTTTTGAGTTAGTTTGGTCAAGCCAAAGAAACGACTGCAAATTAGTTTAAAATTAGTTTAAACCTCGTCATTTAAATATAAGAAACTAATTTTTCATCATATAAAAATGTACGTCAAATAATAGAATTGCTTACATCCAAGATGTAATATTACATCTCTGAGTATGCCATTAACTACTCGTCTCTTTAAGAACCCCACAACAGCTTGTAAGAGACTTAAAATTGGAAAACTTGTAGACTTAAGACTGTAACAATGGAAAATTTAAGAGAATAACTTTTATAGACTTAAACATTTGGGAATATGTTTTGTAGGAACTTAAGTAAGCAATTCCAACTACCTGTTAGACTCGACTTTGTCTTACTGTAGTTATCAACAAGTTAACAAAACTATTACACAAAATGATAAATTTAAATTCAATTGGATTGATGCTGCAGTTTTGATTTCTGTAAAAAACTATTGACATTATTTTCAACAAATTTAAATGTGTAAAATTTATTTTGTTTATTGATTCACAAATGATGACTCTTCAATACCATGAGAAAGCGGAAATGTCACATTTTGTAGGTGTAAATCTGTATATATAAAAATGAAATGGTCCATGTATGTGATCGCATCACTTGAGAACGGCTGGATCGATTTGCCTGAAGTTTTTTTTTTGTTTAGTTCGTCATTTTTAGGAGACTGTCTGTATGAAAAAAATAAGGGGCGTGGTACCTCCCACACATCTTAAATACATTCGTTGATACGTAAAGAGCACTGTTAAATCTATCATCTCAAAATTTTGTAGAACTATGTGTTATACCATTTCGCATATTCGACCAAAAAAATTGTTATGATCGGGTCAGGGGGTGTGGTACCGCCCATACAACTCAAATACATTTTTCGTCATATTTAGGAAACTGTTATACCTGTGGTCTCAAATTTTTGCACGATTAACTCTTATACCACTTTACTTTTCCAGACCAAAAATTAAAAAAAATCGAGTCAGGGGGTGTGGTACTGACCAAACAACTCAAATATATTTTATGCCAGATATATATAATTTATGATATTTGAGAAACTATAATAGCTGCCATCTTAAACTTAGCGTAACTCTCTTTGATATTTGTAGGCTTATTTACACAAAAACCGACAGAACCATATAAAGGGGGGTGGCACCTACGCTACAAATCAAATAAATTACTTTAAAAGTATTGAGATCTGCTATATATTCGCTTCTCATATTTCCTATATTACCTTGGCTACTAACTATCAAAAGCTATGGATTCTGGGTGTTGCTTTTTTTAAACTGTCAATATCTAAAGTGTATTTATTCACATACATTTAATTTTTTTTATTTTCGGTAAGTGAGTTTTACAACTTGGGAGTTTTTTGTATGGAAATACTGTTGTATAAGCAAAACAGCAATTTTTTGCCAAAAAATAAATACTTATATAGCGCGTGTTGATAAATTAGTTATCAGATGAAAATACATAGTTCACAGTATGACAAAAAAAATGTTTTTAAACATATACGTGTTTCAACTCCGAATTTATGTGTTTTTTTTCAAATACATACATACACAGTATGTTTTACTCTAATCTATATATA
>NDXZ01015173.1:0-14873 GCA_003055125.1 Paykullia maculata
ATGTGCGCGCAAGTATATATGTATGTATAAAGTTAGTAGGTGTTATTTTAATTTTTGAAAATTTTTGTCAAAAATTGTTATTTGTTAAAAATCATGTATTAGATACAAATATAACAATTTATTTTTGTTCTTACAATACGTTTCTTAAATGTTTGTTTTTTCTAAATTCTTTAAATAAACTTTTACTTGCAGCAACGCATTCTCAAAGCATAAGCTAAAATAGAATAATGGTTGTTTTCTAAAGAAGAGTAATTAAAAAGAAAATTAAAAACTTATGCCCGAAATGAAGCAAAAAAAAAAAACAAAATAGATAAAGTTGTACACTCACCGCTTTCACAAATATCATTCGTTCTTAAATGTATTATTTTTTTCAACTCTTTTACTTCTTACAAAAACAAATAATATATTTCATCGCATTGAATAACTTTTTCAATGCAGTAAATAACCACACTGCCTTTTAGAGTGCTAAAAGTAAGAATAAGTTAACAGTTGTTTTCAAAGAGCAAAAAATTAAAAACAAAAATCAAACATGCACAACGGCGAAGATTAAAACAAGTAAAAGCGCTATATTTGGCTGGGCCAAATTTTAAATACCCTTTACCAAGGAAGTCATTTGGGCCCTATTTTACTTTCCCTGTTTATAAATGATTTGCCTTATGCAAATTAATTTTGCAACGTTTTAATGTATGCTGGTAAAGATTTTTCTTAGCTACAAGAATATTCAGGATGGTATTCAGTTACAACATGATTTGGATACATTTTTCGAACGGTGTAATACTAATTTAATGACTCTCAATCTAAAAATATGCAAACATATGAGATTCTCAAGAAACTGTTATGCTGATTGTCTCTTTTCTTTGGGTGGTTATCAACTTGAATTGGTTTCGGAGTTTCTAGATTAAGGTGTTCTTCTCGACCCTAAATTAAGTTTTACCAACCATATTATCATGATGGTAAATAAATCTCGTGGCGTGCTCGCTTTTATAAAACGTTGGGCTAAAGAGTTAACAGATTCCCAAATTACTGTACGGTTATACTCATCTTTAGTAAGGCCTATTCTCTTATTTGGATCTTTTATTCGGAATCCTTATACCGATTATCAGAAGAATCTATTTGAATCTGTTCAGAAACAATTTCTTTTATTTTGTTTGGGCAATACAACATGGAATCCTAATACAAACAGACAAAGCTTGCACAGACTTGCTACAAATAATTTGCCAACGTTAGAAAGTAGACGAATAATGCTTAATGTTACTTTCATGGTGAATTTGTTAAACGGTTCTGTTAATTCCGAATTTCTGCTGAGTAATGTCAACTTCAATATTCCACCTAGAGCTACTCGAAATTATATTCCTCTTTATCTTAAATGTCTTCAATCAAACTACGTGGATGCTGACCCACTAAAAAGAATATCTAGAAACAATAATGATTACTACAATTTCATTGATTTTTCTGTTAACGTAATATTATTCTGTTCCTTAATGTTTGTAATTAGTCATATAAGTTTTTATTTTTGCATGTATTATAGTTAGTCTGTAAGGATTTTGATCCATAGACTTTAATAAATAAATAAAAAAAAGAAATAAAAATGTGTACCCCATTGGGGCAAATGGTCCAATTTTTTTAAACTATATCTTTACTTTATCTTAAAGTTGCAAAACAATAATTTTTTGTGTAAAAAATAAAGAGGCATTCGTTTTTTTTTTGCTTATATCTCAGCCGGTTATAGACGGATCTTGCCAGTTTTCAATGCCATTTTTTTAGAAAGTATTCCCAAAAGTTTGATATCACGTACAAGCCTGGGTGGGATGATCTATGTGAGCTACGAAAACTTGATTTCAATCCACATACGAACAGACGGACACACTTGCCACATATGTGAAGGGAATGAAAAAGCTGCTGCGGAAACGGTTTTCGATTCTCATGGTATGTTAAGTATTTCTAAATCATTGATTAAAGCTCAAAAACAAAAAGAATAAATAATATATAAAAGTGAAACTCTGTCTGTGTGTGTGTGTGTTTGCTATAGACTCCGAAACCGTGAAGCCGATCGGACTCAAACTTTGGCAAGTTGTTGTACGCATTCCAGGGAGTGTTTGTGGGTGGTAATTTAAAAAAAAAAGTAGGCGGGGCTACGCCCATCTACATATACATAAAAATGAAATTCGCCCATACAAAGTAAATATTAATTTTTCAGCTACTTGCACTAGATAATTTTTCTGAAACTTTGCACACATATTGAGCTGTCATTACTATAAAATTTCGTGATTAGAAAAGTGGGCAGGGCCACGCCCATTAAACAAAGTTACAATTTTGAGGTACTTTCACTGGACCGATTTTTCTGAAACTTTGCACACATATTAAACTCATATTAAGGGGCGTAGCAACAAGCGCCGAGCTTGGCTAGTATTAAATAAGAATAAGAATATTATAATTTGCTCCAACCTTTTTCTTATATGATTATTTTATCATCCACAACTTTATTTAAATAATTAAAATGTCAATATGACATTTTTCCAATAAATCTTTAAATCATGAATTATGTATTTGAAATTAGCGAATCAGAGCTGTTAAAGTAAATTTCACTTTTGGTACATCATTTTACCTAAGCTATGCTTGCATTTTTATCTTCGAATTAAAAAAAAACAGTTCCTTAAATAGTGGACTTAAAAGAGTTGATACGTAATGAAAAAAGATGTTTTACACCTTTTCCAAAGTTAAGTTCAAACAAACGTATATACTGGAAGCCAAAGTTTTAAGTCATTTGTTGACTTAATTGATAACTATTGTTTAACTAATGCGGGCTTTTGGTGCCTTAATTCATAGCAAACTAAGAGCTGTGAATAAAAAATCATTGGCTTAACCATTACCATCAGTTATAAATGGCAAAAGAAGGTTTTCATGCCAAATAACGTACCTTATATAGTTGGAAGATGTTATTTGCTTGGAACATACTTTATATATATTGACTACTTTCGATTCCTATCAAGAATTCAAAACATTTCTTTAAACATTAAAATCATTTTTTATTTATAAATATATGTTAATAATAGCACTTTATGATTATGGTGAACGTAATCAAGTACAGATTTCCTTTTTTGCTGCGAGCTGGAAGTAACTAAACCGAAAGAAAGGAATATACAAATTTTAAAACAAAAAGCGCACAAAATTGTATTTTTTCAGTCTTGATATTAATTTAATTTTATTAACTTCCATAATCAATATTCTCTACAAAAATCTAAAATAAAATTACTAAATTCATTTGGTCCTTTGAGCTTACACCCATTAGGTTTTTACACTACACTGTCATATATTTGCCCAATTTGTATGGTACAGTAAATAAAGTATCTAGCGCCGTCTTAAGCACGAGTTTTTCAAATAAATTTATAAATATTGGAAAAAACTTGTTTTAAACCAAAGAAAAAATATAATTTTTTTTATTGCGCATTTTTGGCTTATTTTAATATAGTGAGATATGTCGATTACGATTTAAGTGAATTCAAAAACATTTTCAAGGATCCTCCTAATGTTTTGCTGTTTCTTTGCACTCGGTGTTACGCTGGCCTTTGTAGTGCACTGGTATTTGCGGTTGTTATTGTTGCCCATCATACATGATTTTCCCTTATTCGCCCGGTTTATTGCTGGTCCATTTTTTAATCTTTTGTTTTTTATTTATATTAAACAACGTTCACATTAATAAAGCTGTGATGGATTTTTTGCTCTTCTCTAATAATGTGTTTCTACACCATGTGTCATTCAGAAAAATATTTAAATAAATGTATGTGGGTGTAAGTGTACGTTGTTATGTGCATGTAACAGTTTTTTTTTTATAATAACAGCCATCAAGCAAAAAATAAAAGAGAAGAAAATACAAAACATTTCTAGTTGTTTCATAACAAATTTCCATTACTTTTTCTCTTCTTCCAATTCATTTTGGCTAAGTATTTGTTATTATTTTCGTTATTTCAGTTGTTTTTAATGCTGACAGTTTCTTTTTTCACTAACAAGTCTTTTAGGAGTGACACAATAGTGGTACTTTACTATGTAATGGTAGTGAACGAGCTAAAGGAATTGTCATGGCGGTGTTGAAAGTTGTTGTTCGTTGACAACATTTTTTCAATGACCCAGGGAGTTCCCTTTTGTTAGTAATTTTAGATGTTTGTTGTAGTTATGTTTTATTGTTGTTATTACTGCCAGAGTCAGCATAGTGTGGAGTCAAATAATTAAATGTTGACAGCACGACTAGAGACCTGATATGTGTGTGTGCTGTTGGTCTACAAAGTACAACAAAACTTCTATTACGACTCCACTCTTAACTACTTTTATTTTTATTATTATTATTATTGATATTAGTGAGTTATTTGTTTTAAAGTTGTTGTAAGGATTTATGTTTTTCTTTTCCTTTTATTTACTCTCTTCCCTAATGTTGTTATTGTCATTTTGGTCTCCTTAGAATTTTTACGCTTTGTTGCTGTCTGACAGCTCTTGTGGTTGGCAACTTTTTTTTAGCAAAAAGAATCTAAGTAAGCAGAAAACCAAATTAAATTTTTATTCAAGAAGATAAATATTAATAAAGCTATGGGAGTTATGTATGTGGATCAAATTGTTGTCAGTATAGTTTGGATTATAATTAGTTTGCTTTTAAAGATTACTATGTATGAATAAGTTTGGAAACAAAATTCTTATACATATTTATTACACCGCGTTACAAAAACGAGCTTTTGTTATGTCCTATGAACCAAATATACTTTTCGGAAAGGGGAGAAAAAATAAAAATACACGTGTATCGACGATTTTCATGTACATGTCAAAAAAAAATTTTTTTTATGTATAAAGTATAAAGCTCGTAGTGTCCGTCTGTCCGCCTATGTGAACGACTTTGGATCGATTTTTAACCCTTTTTCCGTGATCCAATCGAGCTGAACTTTTGCAGCAGACTCGTGGAAATGTCTGTATCACGTCAAATTTTTAAAAAATAAGAAAAAAGATAATTAAAAAAAAAGATTTTTATCAATTCTCAGATTTTCCTGAAAAAAAAAACTGACATGTACATGAAAATCGCCGATACACGTGTATTTTTATTTTTTCTTCCCTTTCCGAATTAGTATATTTCGTTCATAGGACAGAATGTGTGTAACGCGGTGTTATATCAGTAAAATTCGTTTCTTAGTACGAAATTACATGTATGTAAAAGGTATTTTTAAAACCATTAATCCGGCTTAAAATTTTTTTTTTTTATCAATATTATAAGACTTTTCGTTTTGCGTGTGTTTCTGCGTTTGCACTTTCTTCGATTTGTATTGAATATTTGTATAAACACATGTGTGTATGTAAAAAATACTAGTCCTTTGATTCAGATAATCACAAACACAAGCTAATTTTTTTTTTATTCCGATATATAAGAAACTACTGGAGTTAAATGCTCTTACCTTCATATGAGTAAGTGCGACCTTATCATACAACACTAAGATAAAATTAATAATAGTGGCTTTTAGGGCATGGTATTTTCGATAAAATAAATACTGAATTTTAGCTATCTTCTAAACTAAAGTCCTAAAATAATTAAGCACTGACTCAGTTTGTTATTATCAAAATGCAATTAGTAAACTGACAATACAATGCATTAGCATAAATGTTGTCTTTGCGTTGGATTGGACACAGTAACAGTGGCAATACACGTACAAAAAAATCTTACTATCAGAGGACGTAAAACGTCTCATACGACGAACAATTTTCTTATATAGTTAAAATAAACCAAAAATCTTAACACGTTGTGTAAGTTAGATTGCCACTAATATTTGTTACGTGGGTTAAAATTACAATTAAAGAGACGAAGCAACAATCATGCAATTAGAACTCTCATTGTCTTTTGAAAATTGTTTAATTGAGAAAAGACGTAACCACGGTTTTCTATTAAAACCTCTTAAAGAAAATTTTATTTAAGAACTTTAAAATGGTTTCAATATTTTTTATAAAAAGAAAATTGTTTTGTAATTGTCATATTTTTTTATTATTTATTGAACTTATTTATCTATAAATTTATTAAAGAATTTTATTTTGGCTTAAAGTTCTTATATTTTTGAAAGTGCGATATGTTGAGAATGTTATTATTGTATTTAAAAATTCAGTTTCCCATATGATATTAGCCGAGCGGAATGCATTTTCGAAACCCGCTACGATTTCAGCGTCAGCACTCTTTTTCTCATCGGGACTACTGTTATTGAATGTAGATTTTATCTATTTAAACTACAATCTTGTAGAAATTGCAACTGGAACTTGATTTCGTATACAATTAATGTCGAGATGAGACAGAACCAAATTTACAATTGACTCGGCTAATATCATATGGGAAACTGAATTTTTAAATAAAATAATAACATTCTCAACATATCGCACTTTCAAAAATATAAGAACTTTAAGCCAAAAGAAAATTCTTTAATAAATTTATAATAAATAAGTTCAATAAAAAATATAAAAATAAAACAATTATAAAATTAATAAATTTAAAAAATTGTTTTGTTTATAGAAAATTCACTAAAAAGGTTTATTACCTAGAACTTACTAACAAATGGATATCGCAAATAAATTATTTGCTTAAATTATTACCAAAAATGTTAAGTTATTAAAGTTGTTAGGATTTTTTTATTTTTTTCTCACAATAAACAGCCTGCAGAAGTTTAATAAGGTTTAGTAATATGCATAAAACATTTAAATATATAATATATTTAATATTGAAATTTAAACACGTAAAGTTTTAAGATAATATCTGAATTTAGAAACTGTTGCTTTTTTAAGTGCCGTACATTATAGCTGTTTCGCCTATTAACTGCAATCACATTTAATTATAAAACTAAAGATTTTAATATCGCACAGTAATATAGCCTTACACGACTATAAAAGAAAAGCTAACTTATAGAAAAAACATTAATTCAGACAATGAAACGGTTTCATTAAATATTCTGCATTATTTTAGTGGAAATATACATTAATATCATGAAAAAATACATTGATTAGATAAGTCTGCCATTTTCAGCTTTTCATAAGATGATCATAGATCATTGTATTAATAAAAATCGTTTTAATAAAAATGTAAGGGCAAATATTGGTATTTCCAAGGCTTACCAAATGTATAGGGAAAAGGACAACATTAAATAAGGAATATTTGTTTGTTGGGTTTTTTAAAAACTGTTTCAACGTTTTTTTTTTTAGATTTGTTAGAATTCCAACTTAATTTGTTTTTGAATTCTTACTTAAACATTGAAAAATTTCAGAATTTTTTGTAAGGAATAGTTTTACAATCTATGGATAGTTTGGCATAAACACCAGTGAAATGCAGCAAATAGACAGTTAAACTGACAGCAGTTTTTTAAATTTTAATTAATTTAATATCATCTATTTAATTCAAAGTTATTAGGAAATAAAATATTTATTTTTGATATTCTAAAAATACAAGAACTGCTTTATTGCCATTAGTTTGATGGTGAAAGCAGGACAAACACATGAGATAAAGTTGAAGAAGATACACAGAAAAACGCTTTAAATGGTTGTAGAAAATTTCGTTCTCACACACCTAGCTACAGAAAATATGAATATAGGCGACTATCAGTCACCATATTCTATTTCCTAATAACTTTGAGTTAAATAGATGATATTTACATCCAACACTAAAATACCGATCAAAGAGTGCTGATGATGAAACCGTAGCTGGTTTCGAAAATGCATTTTACTCGGCTAGTGTCGGGAAAACTTCCTTTTTAGAATAAAAATATATTTTTAATAAACAAATAAAAAACTTGTGCATTTAATTAATGTGGGCTGTTCAATTTTTTTTCATTAGGTCATAGTTTCACATACTAGGTTCATAAATGCAATGAAACATTCTTTGTTAATGCAATGAAGAACTTCATTAGCTGACTTTCAATGACATACATATTTCATTGGTGCAATGTATAACTCTAAAGATTTTAGTAACTCACTGTAAACAATTAAAATAAATCTGCAGTTTCCAAACGTATGTTCCTCATAATCTAGTTTTGCACGGCTTAAATCGAAAGGATTTTAATATGTATTGATCTTTTATTATAAAAATAGGGGCCAGTACCAGAAGTTATAAAAATTTACAAGTTTTGTGATTGTAAAATTTTAGCTGATAATTTATTTCTTTTAAGAATCGAATTACTTTATAATGCAAATGCAAAAAAAATTCGATATTTTTTACAGATATTTTTTTCAATATTGTTGCCGGTCGATATATATCGATATTTTTCGTAAATTCATAAAATACAGGAAAAACGAACTTTATATAACAAAAAGTAATTTTTTATTGATGTTTAACGGTTAACATAGAAACAATTAATACAGAAAACTGTATTGTGGTTAAACTACGAGATAAGGAGCTGCAAAAATATACTTGAACCAGTAATTATTATCACTCTTTGTTTAATGTGTTCACTTCTTAAATAGCTCCTATTATTGGGAACTGTCAGATTTAATGCTGAAGCAACTCTTTTCGAAGACACCAAGGAAGAGTGACAAACTAAATATATAATGGCAACTTCAGAAATAAGAAGCATTAAATGCTGGACACACACAACTTCTCATCGTTAATGTTTTGTTTAAAATATGTTAAAAATAAAACAATGTAATCGAAACATTGTCCACAAGTTATGCTGAATACACCCCAACTATGAAACTGCATATAAACATTTTAAATTTTTACAATTGGAAGTTACGGGTATAAATAAAGTCTTGTTGCTATAGACTTGCAAATACCTTTAATGGGATCAAATTAAACGAGCCGTAACTATCAATGCAGGATTTATAGCAGTCTATTCGATAAAGACAGTACCAAGAAGATTTTTTTTCAAATTATTAACATAAAATACAAAACAGTAGTTAAAAAATTTCGAAGTTTAGTTGCAGTAAAAGATATTGATATATCGATATATTGCAAAGTAAAATATCTACAAAATATATCGATTGATATTTTAAAAAAATATCTCTTTAAAGTCAGAAGAAGTTGAACTCTTTAAATACAAATCCTAATTAATTTATTATTGGGCTAGTTTGCAATACTAAATCAATGTAAAATAACTTAAAAAATTTTGCTCTACAAAGTAAAGTGGTTAAGTTGTAAGAAACAATCAAAGCACTAACAGAGTTACAAACTGGCGAAAGCCGTCAAGTAAACTGTCGACGGAGGCTTTAAGGCAATTATGGACAAAAATACATGCTTGTGTGTAAAGCAGCAAAACAATAAAGCTAAAAAATGGGCGCTCTTTTTAACATTTAATATATTTAATACTGTGAATGCTTTTTTGAACAAAGTCTAAATATGTCATTTATCATTGTAAAGGCCCATTTAATCTGTCTTAGGAAAACTTATAAGTAAACGTCCTTGTTCATTTAATTAAAAAAACCGATACAAGAAAATAATTAGCGGCCAAATATTTTCTTTTACTTTTTATGCCACGATATAATTTCTTTTGTACAATGAAAGATAAAAACTAATTAAAAAATGTCATTCTTTAAGAATTTAAAAGTTATACTCAAATAACTTACCAATTGTATCGGCATTTTAATAGTAATTTTACTTGCTCTCTTCCAGTTAGTATTAAATTATTCAAACATTTTTTAAAACAAAGAAAATATTTTATTGTTTTTTCTAATTTTAAAATGTATGTAATAGAAATATGTTTATCTTAGATACCCAACACATATCGGATATTTTACTTTTTAAAATATTTTCTAATTAAAAATTCTTTTTAAGTTTACTTTGACAATCTTTGTTGTTTATTTACCGCCTACCCAACATACCATACAGCAATCAAACTACAATTTAATTTGAGAATAACCTTATAAAAATAGAAAATTATAAGCTTTTCTTAATATCGTTTATAATAATGTTTATAAAATGTGAATTCACAAGCAGTTTTCAACAATGCTTGAAAAACCCTTATTAAACACAATAGTGTCTAAAGTAAACAACATATATTGAACAACAAAATATGTCAATTGAAAAAAAATCTGATTTTTATGTGAAAATCAAATCAAAAGCAGCACAAGGGTATCCTGAAAAAGTGGTTTTTTAAACAGAATAAATGGTTTTGTATTCCCCTTTTTCAGGAAAAGGAACCCCAAATTTAAAAAAAAACTGTTAGAGAATGCTAAAGTTAAAACAATATTACTTTTGTAAGCTTATTCTACAATTACATGAATAAGCTTATAACAAGCTTGCCCATATAATATTTTCACAAGGTTTCCATTTGATTTTTCTACAATTGTATTTCAACAAATTCTCAAGCGTTTTTCAAGCTAAAGGCTTGTGTTGGTTAGCTTATTATAATATTTTTCTCAAGTCATTTGGTATGTTGGGTATATACTGTTTGAGTTTCAAATAAAGACATACAATTAAAATGAATTTGTTTTTTCGTAAATATTATCTATAAATAAGTAAATTATTTACGCTTATTACATATTTTGGCCATTTTAATAAGCATTAATTCACAAATTCTTTGCTTTAAAGTTTCTTTAATATTAGAAAATCCTGGCTGAATAAGTACACAATCAAACGCACAGATAAGCACAAACATATTATTTAATGTAGTTGTTGCTGTTGTTAATTTCCATCACAATCTTGCAGTTGTTAACAAAGTGACAAAAACTACAACAATAATGAGTAATAAAAGCAACATAGAAAAGTTTTTCCAACAACAAGTTTTATTTAAACTTGTCTTCAAAGTTTTCTCGTTTGTAAACGTAAACACACACCCACACACAAACACATAAACACCATTTAGGTAAACAATTTTAGACCGACTAACTTACAAATAAATTATAACTATAAAAAAGACAACACACTTAATTTATGAATATAACAAAGAGAACAGAAAAATATATATTTTATTGTAGATATAATAAATATATAGCGAATTCTTAATAGACCTACAATTTTTTAACACTTTACATGCGTTTGTAATTTGTGAAAAAAATTGACATTATTCTTAAATGTATAGAAAAGTTTCGATTAACTTTTCAAAATGAGGAATAATATTTCTCATTGCGAATATCTTTTTAAGTTGACTGTAGCGTACTCATAAATGGAATAAATAAAAACTAATTTTACGCTTCTTTTTCTTATAATAATAGACAAATTTTCTACGCTTGTCTGCTTGTAAAAATTATGATGATGTTGAATCACTTTTCCTCTGTTTTTTCGTCCTTATTTTGGTTCATTACTTACAGTCTCTACATTTATTTCTTGTTAGTCATTTAATTTATTTTGTTTTTGGTTTGTGTGTGTGAATGTACAAAAATTGCTTGTGCGAACTTGGGCAATCGTTGAATTCGTAGATGGTGCTCATTAATTTTTTTATTTTTATATTTCTCCTTCCAATTCAGCAGCTCATTTCTAGCGTCCATTTTAAAGGACTCCAAAAACAGGGTAATTTATAATGACAAATTGTTGATAATTTATAAAAATTTTTAAAAAGATTTTCCAACACTGGTGCTAGGAAAGAATATACACAAAAATGGGCAAATACACACTTTAAAAAATATGATTTTAGAAGAAACAGCTTAAAAATATGGCAAAATATTTAAAGCATTATTCCAATTAAGAAAATAAAAAATTAATTAAATATAAAAGTAGAGTTTTAAAAGCTACCCAAAGCTATGCTGACAATATTGTGCTTTTCGCGCTTAATAAAAGCGAAATTTCTGTTTTGTAAAGGTACCGACCATATCAAACTGATTCTAGGCCCCTCCCTGGCCCACTTCTACGTAAATACGAATCTCTTTACCGAATTTCGCAATAAACAAAATATAAGGCCAATTCAAGAAAATCACCTAAATCTTCGTATTAATGTTGCTATTAAAAAATTAATTAAAATTTGATCTTATGTTGGAATTATTATTTAAATAAAGCTCAAATTAACTTTCAGACTTGTTTCTCTCACTTTGCTTTGAATTATTCTTGATGCTTGTGCAATTAATGTCAAATAAACTTATTTCATTTAGAGTTATTCTCTATGTTTTCTTTAAATAATAATGAAATTATAAAAGAAAATTTTACAAACGAGAAAAATTATTTCATTTAATATTTCTTTTCTTTTAAATGTTGTAAAAATACATAAAAAAATATATATCGACACTTTTTTCCAATTAAGGCATTATTAGAATTCGGTATTAAATTTAATTATGGTTTTAATTAATTCAGTTAATTAATTAACCAAACATTTTATTTCATAATTTTTTTTCAATTAGGTTCCTTATTAGTAAACAAACTTATATTTTATTACTTTAGTGATTGATTTGATTAAAAGATTAATATTTTTCAATTAAAATTTTGATTAATTCAATGAACAACTTTTTTAAAGTCAAATTTTTTTAAATAATTTTTTAATTAAAATTTAAAATTAGTAATATAATTATAAAAATTTAAAAAATAAATAAGTAATTCATATAATCATTTTGGTGATAGATGCAAATTTGAACATTTTTTTGCTTGATTGCATCATTTTGGTTATTAAAACAATTTTTTAGTTTTTTCTGTGTAAGTAATGGAAAAACATATTTTAGTAGAAAATTGAACGAAAAGTCTATTTTCCCTGATAAATAAAATTATTTTTACTTTTATCATCTCCGGGGCGATCCAAACAAACTGGCTAATACGGATCTGCCTGCTCTTTCGTGTATGCCTATGTGGCTGGATTTCTATACCACTCTATACACAAAACGAATATAATATATTGTACTGCCGCAAAGCTGCACTAAATTCTACTTAATAAATAGCCCTTATTATCTCAAAGATTGCGTGCTTTTATCTTTACAATATATGTATGTATGTTTGGGCTAAAAAAATGTGAGGGTATAGAAAATATAGAAAATCGATTTAAATCTAGAAATTTGTAATCCCAATAGAAAATTTTAACGATTTTCAGCCTGCAAACAAATTGATAATACCAATTAATGAATTTGTAACTTTAAGCGTACCCTATTTTAAATTAAAATTAAAAAATTAAAAAATTTAATTAAAAAGCAGAACTAAGTTTTTCTTAAACATTTAGTTGATTTAATTGAAATATTAATTTAATTTTTTAAACAACAGAAATCTTCCACATACAAGTACATTTTTTTTAAAGGATTTTGATAGTAAATACCTTTGTTATAACTTATTTTTTTCAATTTATGGACATTATTTAAGCCTTAATTAAATAAAAATGAAAACTAATTCTAAAAAAATGCAAGTACTTGTGCAAACTATAGAAGTAAGTGGCTATTACTACTACACAAATCTTCTTATAATAGCAACAACTATAGCTGTTTTTACACAAATAGTTACAAAATAAAAAAGGATATCTTGAAAAGAATATTATAAAATTAAAGAATATCTCTTTATTTTTTTTCTCTTCATGGGCTAGAAATTTTTTTTTTATTTCAAGTGGTAATATATGCTCTCGAGACAGCACTAATAATATATAAGAGCGAGTTTTACAAACTGTAATGTACTTGTACTACGTATATGTATGTACTTTGTATATTTATATAAGGCCACTTCTAATGCAAAACTGTGAAAAATTTTAATATCTTACAATGACTAGAAGTGTGGATGTATAAAAAGTGAAATTTATATATTTATGTGCAAAACTGCATTTACATAATCTGATTTCGTTTATGAGTTGAATACTAACAAATCTGTCCTAAGCTCTTGGGGAGAAAACCCTTTTTTAAGTTGGCTTCAATATAAATACTTTTCAAACGTTTTTTTTTGATTTCATAAAAGATATTAGATAGTGATAAGGTGGATTAAACATTTACAAAATTTAATTAATAATCCGTAGAGTAAATTAATAATAATAATAATTAAATTTTAAACATTTACCTTAATAAAAAAAAGAATTCCGATTATTCAATTCATTCCTACAATTTTTACCCTATTTGATCAAGATTTTAGAGAAGAACAATACAAATGCAAATGCTACAAAGGAAACTCTTATTTAAGTGCAATATAATTCAAAATAAGCCTTATACATGCAGAAGTACTTACCAAAAAATATTTTTATAATAAATGTTCATATGTATAAATGTTCGCTGCATGATGGCATTATATATATTTGCAAAAAAAAGTTCATATAGAATATTTTTCACCAGTACCGCTATATTATGCAAGTACAACGCAACTTCACACACTAACACATTCTCAGAATACTTTAGAATTGTATTTTTTATCTCTTTGTTTTGGTATCATGTTGTAAGCTGTAAGTACGACGGATGTAGTATAAACAGTTTTGTTATTAGCTGGCATATTTGCTTAAACAGGGTTGCTATGTTGTTGATAGGCAATCATTTCTTAAAAAAATTTTAATAAAATAATAATTTTATAATATAACAGTACAATAAGAAATTATATGGAAAAGAATTTGCCACCCCCAGACTTTCAAATTGGTACACTATTAACTAGTTTACCGGGGCACCCAATTGGGCGGCTATCATGCCGATTGTAGCACTATAAAAAAAAAGTCATATTCCAAATGCATGGATGTAAAGTAATAAATCTTTGCACATATGTATATATTTGCTGGTTTCCAAAAACTATATTTACCGAAAAATTGGGTATGTTGTTAATATTTTTGAAATTCAGAGTTAATAGTGAAATATTTCTTGACATTGTCTTATTAATTATTAAGTTTAATATATGAAGCTGCGAAAGGTCATAGTGAAATACATACCTTAAATAGCATCCAAGTTTTTAAAATAAAACATTTTACAGAATCGACATTTTTTACCCCTAAACCAATAACTGTTTCCGTTGTAACGTTTTTTTCCATAGCATACCCAGTAGGGCAGGTCGATTTAAAAATCGCTCAAATTAC
>NDXZ01015178.1:7616-20882 GCA_003055125.1 Paykullia maculata
AAAAAAAAAAAAAACAACAACTAAATACGCAGGCGTAAACAGTCACAGCAGGTAAATTGGATTGTTGGTTTACAGTTCGTGGGGCGGTGGTACAAAAGTACACAAAATGTGAACATGTTTTTAGGAAAAAACAGATTAAATATTTTAAAAATCACAAAAAGTTGTAGCAAATGTTTAATTTATTTAAAACAATCAGCCCCCTTAAGTTGTTTAATCTTTTTTAATATTCAAAATAGGTCAGTTCGTTTTCTTGTATCATGGTTTAATCATCTCTCAACTTTTTAATTACTTTTGATACAAGTAACAAAAGTTAATTATATTAAACAAACGAATAGGGCCAATATTTTATTCCAAATCGAAAGGAAATATGTCGTTAAATTCTCTGTTTGTCCCAATTTACAAAGCAGAAATTAAAAGGCAGACATTTTCTCAAATTTCTTTTGGTCTTGCCTCAACCTGTGTACAACACGCTCGACCTCTTCCACCCCTCGCCAATAAACTTCGTCTGTCTGTGTTTTAATTTCTGCTTTATAAATTCAGATTTATAGAAAAATTTCATTCACAAAGAAAACTGCAGAGCTTTGTATAACCCAGCAAAAATGTAAGTAACGGTGCAAAAAATTTTATATATATTTTCACCACAAATGTTATTAAATTTCACATTACATTCACACAATCCAACAATTACTTTTAAATCACAAAATTTCAATTAATACGAAAACAAATAATTTTACTGTTATATATTCGCAGCCGACCGTTACAACAAATACTGCACTTTACTAAAAAGGGTAGCCAGCAAAAATCTCTTTAAAGGATTCTTGGAACCATCTTTAGCCACAATCTATAGAATGAGACACATCGAACTCAAATTTATACAGAAATCGTAAAAATAAATCATGCAATCTAAATAGGTAACACATTCCGAAAATTGTTGTCTGATACAGGCAGAAAATGGCCCGTCCACTTTACGGTTGGCGAACCCAATTTGACATTGGCAAAATGATTTTTTTCTCTTATGTTCCCATCATTTAAGCACTGTCTCTCTCGTCTTAACTTTAAAATTTCGTTGTGTTACAATGGAAATTAAAAAAAAACAAAACAAAAAAAAAACACAAAATTTCCATGTGAATTTTAAATTTGCAGACACTTTGTATAAAAAAATAAAAAACATTATCGCTCCACTTATGTACAACAACATGACCATCATTCGTCACCCGGAAATTTTCATTTAAATTCGTTTTCTTTGGTGGAGGAGGCGAAAATAATTTAAATGTGTAAAGACAAAAATTGGGGGCCATTAAGACGGTGTCATAACATTTAATTATCTCAAAAGTTTGCAGCACATAACCAACTTATTACAAACAACGTCTGCCACTTCCGAGTAATAAATGATACAGATGCCCACTGAGAAAAGATATTAATGTGGTTTGATATTAAAAACAATTTATTTTAATATTCTGTCTAAATATTTGTCAGAAGAGCTGACATATCCAACAACAATTTGACACTCGTCACAACTATTTCGACCTTTCGACATCCTACAACACGAGACAATTGTTACAAGTTTGTGTGTGTGTGTGTGTGTGTGTGTGTGTGTGTAAGTGTTACATAATTAACAACCATACACTCATAGGTACATAAATAAATTTTAATGAATTGATGCGCAGATAGTTCCCATAATTACATGGAGGAAACGCTTATATCTATCCCACTATTAAATACATTACAATATACATGTATACATACGTACATACATATGTATGCATTACGTTATATTCAAGCATATAAAATGTAAAGAAGCTTTAAATAGCCTTGCATTAGAAAATTTACTATGTATGCTGTAAAATGTTTGATTACAGACTTGTCTGTCTGTCCATGTTAACCTTCTAATCAAAGTGCTTATTGAAAAAAAATCAATAAAATTGGGTGCACATAATTTTAAGCCCAATAACAAACCCTATCGATTTTTATTGTATTTGATTAAAAATTTCAATACAAACTTTAGATTAATGCAAGTGTGCTAACCGAAATTTGAAGTAGTCACTCTATTATTTACAGAACCGAAAATGATCGGACCGTTAGTTCTAGCTCTCATACAAGGACTACTCTTGGAACAGTATCTTAGAATAGGAAATACAAAATTTGTAATATAATCCATAATCCATCCATAATTTTAAAATGTTAAAATTATATAAAAACTTTGTCTAATGAATTTCGGCTAGGGTGGAGCTAAAAGTATAGCTTATAATTATCAATTTGTTGCTGAACTTTCAAACTGCTTATATTAAAGATTATACTCGAAATGTTAGAATCAATATTAACAAAATTTTTAGTTATTTAAGTTATTTTTAAATTGATACAACCCTATGAATAATTACGCCATTACGTCAAAAGTTTAAGGAAAATGGTTGGCTTAACCAAATCTTTTTAAAGCTTTGTTGTATGAATAAAGCATTTATAGAAGTTTTATGGAACAGCAACATTGTAGATGGCGCTATTATTGTTGAAGTTGCCTTATAATTTGTTGCAGTTATTTTTTTCAAAGATATTTTTTATTTGTTGCTTTTCGTTTTCAACATTCACAACATACATTGTACATATGCATATATGTACATACAGACATACTACCCTGCCTGGGGAAGCCTGGGAGCAAGTGTCTCCAAGTCACCACTTTTGTCGACTATTGTGGTGACTTTTTGGACTCCAAGTCATCACCTTTGTCGACTATTGTGGTGACTCTTTGGTGATATTGTCGACAAAGCGTCAATAATTTTTATTTTGCAAGTAAAAAGTACCAAAAGTGTAGACTAAGTGTCCAGTTCCAGTTCCAGTGTCTACATATGGTCCCAAAAGAACTACCTAGTCAATAGTTCTAACGTCACTAGTGGATTCTCAATGACAAGTACGTGGTAAATGTCTACATCAAAGAACATTGTCTGGGGTATTATTGGTCAGTAGTACTGGTGACAAAGTCAATAGTAAATCAGTACTGTTTTACTATCGACATTTCCTGCAGGGTAAACATACTAACGTACAATATACATACATACATATATACATATGTATATTGTTTGACATTTTTATCAACGGACGGTCACAGCAAATTCAAACCATACAACAAGAGCAAGATCAACCAAATAAGATCATTTAGTTTTTTTCTGTCCACCTTTTTTATATGTATATATGTATGTATGTATGTTTATATAATGAAACCTTTTTTGAATTAAAGTTGTAAAAAAGTTTTAATTTTTTGTAGCAATTGTTGATGTAAAGCGTATAAAAAACAATATATACATACATATGTATACTTACACAAGAAGGAGAAAAGGTGAACTTAAATTTAATGTTGATTCCACTTGCACTTCAGTCCACTGTAACAATCCACCTTGCCGGCATACTCCCAAACATGTTAATTTACTACAAAAAAAAAAAAACATTTAATTTATTTGTAAATGTTGCATAATGACAGTAATTTTCTTGGAATTTTTTTCTTTCTTAAATTGTTAACAGACATTTTCACTTTGCGTGTGTATTGGAGTATGTACTTGCAACAAGGTGGGAATGTATGTATGTATGTATGTATGTACATATGTTCGTTAACGAGTAGTTTATTATAATTTTTTGTTTGTTTGTTTGTACATAGTGCGATTAAAGACTTTAAACTGGTTGGTTGGGTCAATGAGTAGGTCAGGCAACAGAAATTTTTATCATTTATTTCACTAAGTGATTCTTAATGATCTTTACTTGTTTGGCATGTGTTTGTTAAGAGATTCGTTCAAAAGAAACACAAAATAAAACTCTTAAGATCAAAAGTTTACTTTCTTATGTTTGTAAATATAATTTAAAATAATTGTTATCTCTAATAAAGTTATTATTTTTGTTTTTCCATTGTTTAACATAATTTAAGAGTCTTGTTTATACATATATATGTATAAATTAAAATTTGAAATTAAAAATAAACAACATTTTTTTATGTTTCTAATATTTAAGATTTAACAATTGATATAAAATAATTAAAATGCAATTTGTATTTTTTTATGAATTTGAAAAGGAAATAAATCTTTGCTTACAGTTTTTAAACAAGTAATTAAGCAATTTAGGCAAGTAGAGAAGAGAAAATGAAGTGAACATAGGCGTCCAGTCCAGTCTTAACTGTCTTGGCTTTTTTTCCATTACAACAACCACTAAGCTTAACAGTTATGTGTATAGATTTTGCAAGTTAATATGTACTATGTATTTGGCGATAATAAAAATTGCTTTAATATAAAGTTGTTTCTAAAATCGTAAAACGTAAAGTAAATCTAAAAAATTAAGCAAACAATTTATTAAAAACAATTATCATTAAATTAAAAGATAAACCTAAGAAACGTATTGTAATTCGAATTTTTTCCCATAATTTTTCTTGCTTAAGTTCGTCTCCTGAAAATTCCTGAAACCATAAAAATTATTTATTCGTAATTTAAAAATAACTTTTAAAAAAACCAACAGATTTATTTGCCAATTTTTGTTATTGATGTTTTATTTTCATTTTTTGTTTGTTTGATGTAAACAATCGTGTCATAAAATTTGGCATTTCTTTACGGATGAGTATTTTAAACATTTTTTTATTTGCTTTTGTGAAATTATGCAAATGTAGACCAGGTTTTCTGTTAAAATACAACAAAAACTATCTTTTGATTAATCTATTGTCACCGACGTCTTCGTTGTTATTATTACAATCATGATTGTTTTAAACACTTAACCGTTTACTAAAAAAAAAAAAAATTACAAAATCAAATTAACCTAAAATCGAAAAAACCTTTTACTTTGACTTAAAAACTTGTATCTATTTGTAGATGGGCATTTTGGCAGCTATCGGCAGTAGACAATTTAAAATTTAATTTATTTTTACAAACAAATTTAATGAAATAAAAAATGTTACTCAAGTTATTGTGTAGTTATACGGTTCTTTGTTTCTTACAGGAGTAAAAGGATAATATATTTTATGTAAATATAAATAGAACATTTACTCATAACAGAAGGATTTAATATTTTAGCAACAATCAAACCAGAAATTTTCCCGAGATTCTTGATATTGAAAATCACTAAAATTCGACAATTGACGAGATATAAGCAAAAAAATGTTTTTTCTACACAAAAGTTATTAAATGTATATGTATGTGTGTAAAACATGCCTTTTTGAAAAATTTTAAAAAAATTTATTAAGTGGCCCAGAATCAGCAAATATATGGGCGAAAAACCAATATGGATTAAAATTAATATTATAAAAAAATCAAGTTTTCTAAGACTTTAAATACCTTTTGGACATGTAGCTATTTCTATTTCGATAGGAATAAAGTTTGATCAGTTCTAAAGAAAATTTTGTTACCAACGAAAAAAAAAAATTCAACTTTGGGCAGAAAAGCAAAATTGGCTTAAACACTTGTACAGCTAATATTGATCAATCCACTTAGCCACTTTAAAATCTACTCTTATTACAGGCTTAAAATAATAAATTCTTAATAAAATCCTTAAGGTGTAAGGGGCTCTGTAATGCTTTTATAGTTTTTTTTTTTAGCAAAATAAACGTGATCCGCTTACAGTAATTACGGAATTAAAAATTTTTTATTGAAAGTGGGAACAAAATTCGGCGGCTTAGGCTTAAGCATGTTTCATTTTAACAGTTGTGTTTTGGCTTTTAAAAGTTTACAAAAAATATTTCATTACGATGTTCCTAATCTTCTATTAGTAAAAAAAAAAATGAATGAAAGTATCACAGCTGCTTAAAATTATTTTTCTAAATGTCCAAGCTAAAAAAAAAGTTAAGTTTTTAACGCCCCATATTTCAAATAAATCAATATTTAAATTTCTCAAAGGCTTAAAAAAACAATAAAAAATTTGTTTTATATTTTAAACTTAAAAAATCATAATAAATATGGGGATTATTATTTAAAGATATAAAACCTTTATGTACATACATATGTATGTACATGTTATTGTTTGGTTTAAATTACTTTAATATTTTCAGTTTCAAAGCATTAATTCAATTTTTAACGATTTCGATTCTGGGGAAAAAATTAAAAAAAAGAAGTAAGAGCGCTATATTTGGCTGTGCCAAATCTTTTATACCCTTCACGTGTATTTACGTTAAAATTTTTTTTATCCGATATCTCTTTTTTATTTCTCAAAAGGCATGTCTAATTTCTGATTGTTTGATACCAATAACGCGTCCGTACAATATCGGGAGGCTGAGAAAACTTGATTTAAACAGATGGTAGTCGTCCTTTTTGGCTTATATCTTTGTCAGTTAATAAGCGATTTTAGTGGATTTCAATAGCAAACATCTCAGGAAAATTTCTGATTGTTTGATACCAATGACGCGTCTGTACGACATTGGGGGGCTAAGAAAACTTGATTTCAACAGACGGACAGACGGACAGACGGACATACAGACAGACAGACGGACATGGCTAAATCGACTTCCCTATCTATAAGGATTCAGAATATATATACTTTATGAGCAAATGAATATTGTAGAAATTACAAACGGAATGACAAACTTATATATACCCTTGTCACCTCTGGTGAAGGGTATAAAAACAATTTATTAATTTATTATTATTTAATAAGAAATTAATTTTACTCAGTGGTATAAATGTGTCTGCAGATATTTGTTATTATTCTTAAAGCGTCCATTCACTCTTCGTTTCGTATCATCTTTTTTATTCGTTTACATTCACAACAGTTGAGGTCATTTGTCAGTTGGTCATTTTTGGCTTTTAAATCAAAAATTAATGATGGCAAGTGATTGCACAGAGAAATACTTTATTTATACGTTTGACGTTGTTCTTCTTCAATTTTAAATGCAATGCTGCTGTTGCTTTTTGGGTCTGTTATTGATGGTTTTGTTGTGGCAGGGAGCTGCTTTTTTTAATATGATCAAGTTAAAGTATTGTGTAATCGATTGAAAATGCATGCAACACGATCAAATAGTATGGCATCGTTGCTGCGGCTGCTGCTTGTCGAACATAATTTATCACGCAACAAAATTAAAAATAAAATTGAAAAAAAAAACGCAAAAACACAAAATCTAAAGATGAAGATATAATAAAAAACATTGCGAAAAAAGTCATCAGCATTTGGTTAGTTTGTCTATTGCGTGTGTTGCACGAAATGAAACCAAAGTCCTTGATTTAAATCCGTTACAGGTGATTGTTTTTTATAAAGTAGCATAAAGCAGACATTTAAACAAATTCAAATAGCTTTTTCAATACTATTACAAATTGTAAATTTAGTAAATTGTGTTTAATACACATATACATTTGTATGATTGTGTGTATGTATGTATGTACTAAAAATATATTTATATTTCGAATTGTTGTTGTAGCAAAATTTTGTAATAGAACTTTGACATTAAGTGCAGTAACAAGAAGAAAAAAACATACAAACTTTCAAATACCGTTATTCATTTGATGAAGTTTGGTTATTTTTAAGATGTTGTTTTAATATTTAAACTTCTATTTTGGTGCATCGTCATCTTATGTTTTTAAAAATTTCAAAGTTGATTTTATTATCATGTTGACTTGTTTCCTTTCTCTTTAATATGTTAACTTAGTTTGAAAGACTCCTCTTTGCAACGAATTTAGTAAATCGTTGGCTGGCGCTCTAATACAGTTATTCTTGCATTAATACGTAATTTAATGAGCGATTATGTATGTATGTATGAACGTACATATACATATATGTACGTGTACAAAGCGTGGTTTTTATTTTTTAACCTTGGCTTAGTTTAACTTGGTTTAATTTTTTTTGCAATTTGTTTTACTTTTTGAACTAATCGATATTTGTTTTGTACTTTACTAAAGATGATTTTGCGGTTGGTTACACTGTAGAGATCATTGAAAATATTGCAAGTCTATTGCGAATTGTAATCAATATAAAGATTATTATTACGATGAACAAAATTTAAATATTTAAAAGCAATAGTAAAATAGTTTTTTTTAGGTTTTGAAAAAACATATTAAATCGAGATAGAAAATTTTGAAATTTTTATTCAGAAAGGGAAAATGTTTCAGATGCTTCGTTTATACTAAAAGGTGTTTTTGAAAGTTTTTAAGATATTGAATATTTGATTTGTTGTTTGTTCTGTTTATCTCTTTGAAAGTTTGGAAACTGGATTTAAGCTGTTTTTATATTAATATGTAAACGGAAAACTATTTTTTTAATGTAAATTGCGTGTAGTGAGGAGACGAAATTGTTTAATACGTATGTGTAGAGTTTGATATGTAAAGTGCTAAAAACGCCAATAAAAAAGTAATTAGCTAATTAAGTTAGACTAACTGATAATCCATATGTTTCAAACATACATACATATGTATGTACATATGTATATAATCAGTAAAAAAAAAAAAAACAATTTAATTATTAGTTGAACTATAACTTTTTCATCACCGCCGTCAAACTTTAAAACTGAATAATTTTAAAAAAATATGCAATAAATATATTTGTGACATTTATGATCACATCGCTGTCTACTGAATGCTATAAGTTTTCTAACAATTAATGAACAAGTAAAAAATATACGTTGAAGTGGAAGTAAATTTCCTGAAAAAAACACTTTTTTGTTTTATGCGGCAAACCAGTTATTGCCAGACGATATAGATTATGACATTTTATCACACCAGTCTACAAGTATTTATTTAAAAAAACCTTCTTACAACGAAAATAAAAATTGCATTTTAAGATACATATGTACATATTCATATTTTTCTCAAAACTTTTTCATATTTTCATAAAATAAATTACCAGATTGGTTTTATTGCAGCCTCTTTTTAAAATTAATATTTTTGCTACTTAATGCGCTTAAAATTATTATTTTTCTTACGTTATCTTTGTTTAAGTTTATTTTTATTTGAAATATTAAAAATGTATCTTCTTTAATTTAATTAAAAACTTAATAAATATCATTAAAATATATGTTTTTTTTTTGTAAATGATTTAAATCGTCTTATCAATCAATGCATTTTTGTGTTTAAATCATATTTGAAATGGTGCTGGAGTAATGAATAGTTTGATTGATGAATAGATTAGCTGTCAAAACAGAAAATATAAAAAAATAATGTAAATACAAACATACAAACATATGTATGTATATAAAATATTTTATTAATTAACAAGCACAGCCCAAAAAATATAAAAATCAATTTAGTTTTTATGTATTTACATATGTACATATGTACGTATGTGTGTACCCATACATACTTATATACATTTACAAATGCCTACCAATGTTAATGTCACATTTAATTCAAAAAGGTTTCTTATTTGGCGAATGACAAACTAAATTCATTACAAAACCCCACTAAGCTAATATACAGACGGTCGCTGAATGGCACATGAGACTAACTAAATAGGTTAACAAGACATAAAAAGCCATACTAATGCACTGCGTTGCATTTCTATAAATACACTTAATTTTGTTGTATTTTTTGTAACAATTTTTTAAGAGCGTAACAACGTGAGAGCTTGAAGATCACCAACAAATAATGAACACTTGGTACAAATATTTGTATATGTATCAACCTATGGCCCCAGTTAAGTTCATTATAATTCCTTAATTTCGTTTAATAGTAAAATTGACAGGGCTCAGAGGTTGAACTTTCGTATTATGGCAAGTTGAGGTCTATATCGAAAGACCAAAGTAACATAGATACAAAGAAAATTTATTTAAACAAAAAAGTGAAGGTGAAAATTTATAAATTGTTGTTATTTTTTTGTAAACATTTTAAACCAAAACATGCAATTTTTACAGTGTAAAAAATGAAATAACATTAAAGTGTTTTTTAGTTGCACAACGAAGTGTATCAAGATCATGATTATCATTAGTAAATGATGGCGATTAATAAAACACATCTAAACCATGTTTATATGCATTTAATTAAAGAAGGAAACTGGAAAAATATTTATTAAAAAAATATTGACCATTAAATCACGTCTGATTATTTTAGGCCATAATTTTCAACATATTTTTTGTTAAATTTTATAATAGGTATATTCGATTATAAGTTTTTAAAAGAAAAAAAATTGAAACGAGAGAGTGAAAAAAGAGCGTGAAAATTAGAAAGACAAAAAAAAGTTGTTTAAAAATATATTTTTATAGATATTTTTTGCTTTATTTAAGCAGCTGTTGAAATAATATTTGTTTAAAAAAATTAAACTTTTTTAATATAAAAGAACTTTATATGTCACTGCCCTGCTTTTGCAGATGCAAGAGCCCAATGTTTTGCGTCGGACACTGTGCCGGACGTGGCTGGCCTAAGAAGTGTAGGGTGGGTAGCACTAAGGAAATTCGTTCGAATGACTGATTTCCTGTGAACGGTGCGATTCTCTCAAATATCTATCCTTTTTCCTTTCATTTTTCTTCTTTTACCTCCCCCCCCTGGAAACCAACAATAAGCCGATCGCAGGCTTAGGTGTATGTCCTAAGGGACATGAGACCCCTCGAGGCTCCTTCTCACGACCTAACCTAACCTAACCTAACCTAACCTAACCTAACCTAACCTAACCTAACCTAACCTAACCTAACCTAATATAAAAGAAAGAGCTGGTTCAATTAGAAATAAAAGCGAGCAAGAAAAAATTTTTGAAACAAGTTAATTTGCTTCAATAAACTCGTAAACATTTTTTTGGAATAAAGATTGTTAATCTTAGAAATTGTTATTATTAAGGTATTTCTATTTCGGTTTTCCTTGAAATTTTTTAAAAAAATGTAATATCTTAACAATCTGATTAGTATCTTAAAAGCTATATATTTTTTTTTAAATTTTTCTATGTGACCGAGCCATTTTGCACTGCGGTGCAATTGTAGTATTAATTTTCTTTTTTAATATTTTTAAGTATTTGAGAATGTAATTTTGTCTTTGGTTGCAAATTTCTGCTTCTTAAGTAAATGAACAGACCTAATACTTTTCATTTAAAATTTAAGTCTTTAACATTAATAATTTAATAATAGATGCTGCTGCTAAATACCTTCATACATATGTATGTACCTGGTTGCATAATAATGCAGAGAAATTATTATTTTTGTTCGTTAGTTATGTTTAAGCCATTAGATAATTATTGTGTAATAAAAAGGGTGTTCGAAAATTAACACAAGATTTTAATTAAGTTTTTTTCTTGATTAAGGCATAAAGTGCATGATATTTAAATTGGAAAAATGACCAAATGACTGTACTGTGACATTCACACGTTTTTTAATATTGTTCCAAATCAGGGTATTTAGATTATTGAAACATAAAACCGTTATGTATAAAATATATATGGCAAATAATCTGAAGGTCTTTTTTTAGGAAAAATGTTTATAATTCATTTGAATTAAGTTAATAGCAGTACATATTTTATTTATTAACATTATTATAAACGTAAAAACGTTTTGCTCTTAAGGTCCAATTTTTACTAAGCCTGTAAGACTATTGTAAAAATATGGGACCCCCTATACAGCTCACTAATTGAATATTAAAGAATTACTGTCAAAAGCCGTTGAAACATTTTGGCTACTTGCAAAGTTTCTTTGTTTGTTTGTTTTTTCTAATGATAACAGCAATAAAAACACGTTTGTTTAATAATTTCGAATTGTATTAATTAACAACTTTTTGACCTTCTTGACCACTTAACTAAAAACAAATGGAAAAAGAGCATCAAGAAATTATTTAAATAAAAATCGTTTTTGATTAAATTCGTATTTATATATGCATGTAGTGTATGTCAATATTATTTGTGAATGTGTTAAAAGCTGAATGATTATCATTTAAGCAAAGCACTTAAACACCATTAAACTAATATTAAAATAGAAAAAATGAAAACTTTTGCTAAATTAAAAATGCTTTAGCAGGGCGGTCGTAGTGGGAAATTATTTTTGTTTTGTTCTAAAATGTTGCATGAATATTTATGCTGGAATTTGATGTGCGACAACGATGTAAGTGTTTTTTTGTTGTTGTAGTTTATAATGAATATTTCAGTTTACCTGGTCTGAGTCGAAGTTTACTAATGATTAAATGCAAGTAGACTTACATATATACGAAGACAAAGTATTTCATTAAGGCTTTATTGAACTAAAAAACTGTCAAAAGAGTAGAGTGTTTTCCATTGCCGCTTTCTGCGAACACAAACGTACAATAACTGTGTATTAGAATCATAACGCTCACTGTCAGTACGGTTTATTACAATTCCTTGTGTAATAACTTGGTAATACAAATTGACTCATATTAAAGATTTAGGATCTAAACTTTTGAATTTATCATGTATGTTAGGTGCCACTCCCACTGTTTCGAACTTACTTATTTTTAGCTGAACAATGTATACTAAAACGAAATTGATTTGTACATATTTCGCAAATATGAGTTTGTATGGGAGGTGGGCTTGGTTTTAAACAACTCTCGTGAAAATAAGTGCTACGATGTATGTACATACAAACTTTTTTTTTTTATCAAAATAAAAATAACTTGAGAAACGTTTACTTGCTATCCCGTTCAAGTTATAGCTTTTTTTGGTTTTATGATGTTTTCCGAATTATATTGAGTTTAGCGGAAATCGTCTATGAGCTGCAACGTATTTAACGTGTTTTTTTTTTTGGATTTTTGCATTTTTATCGCAAGAACATTATTTAATAGGTGATGTGTCTGCAGCAGTGTTTTATTCCATTAAAAACACGTTAACTTTTTAATTATTATAATACATACTTATTTGTTTATAGTGTTACAAAGTTAAGTTTCCGAACGAAAACATCTTAGGAAACATAATAAAACAAACAAAAGCTATAATTAAAATGTGGGGTAACACAAATACTTTTTTCTGTAGGGCGGTTTAAATAATGTATGTACATAAATACATACATACATATTCACAATACAATTTATGTTTTCTGATTTTTTTTTAAATATTAATATACATACATTTGTATTATGTAAATTATATTATGCAATTATAAATTTATAAATTATTAAAAATACATAAATAAATTCAATATTTTTTTTGTATATTTAATATTTAAAAAACAAAACGAGGCCATTTTCTATAGAACCGGTTAAATTATTATAATTTCTAAAATAGGTTTTATACTCTTATATTTATCTGAAACTTCAAGTACACACGTGGCTGAACGTAATAAAATTGATTGGAAAGTTGTCAATAAACTGTGTTTTCTTAGGTTCATTTAAAACGAGAAAAATTGTAGGCGATAATTACTTTTCTGTCTTTGATTTAAGAAAAAAAAAATGTATTAAATAATGA
>NDXZ01015182.1:3207-13669 GCA_003055125.1 Paykullia maculata
GTAATCAGAAATTTTCTCGGAATGCTTGCTATTGAAAATCACCAAAAATCCGACAATTAACGAGATATAAGCAAAAAAAATTTTTTGTAATTTTTTTTTACACAAAAATGATTATATTTGTGTGTAGGACATGGTTTTTGAGAAAGTTCCATAAAAAAAATTTTTTTTTGAGATATAAGCAAAAAATTTCGAGATATATGCAAAAAAAAAATTTTTTTTTTACACAAAAATGAATTATATTTGTGAGAAATTTAAACAAAAAATTTTTCTTGAGATATAAACAAAAAAAATTTTTGAGATATAGGAACATTTTTTTTAAATTTTTTTTACGTAAATACACGCAGATTTGGCACAGCCAAATATAGCGCTCTTACTGGTTTTATTTCATTTATTAGACCATGATTGCTCCTTTAATACTATTTTAAGGGCAAGTGGCGTCTAAAAAGCTTTGTTTAAATTGGTGTAATAGTGACGTGATTAAGAAGCAAACAAACGTTTTTACCTGATTTAAAGTGTTTTTCAATAACGACCGGCTGATGGGTAAAGCTCTTGTTTTATTCAGTCACTAATGCTTAATCATCATGTCAAGTAACACGAGTTACACAGGCAATTTTACGTTTAATGGTATTTTCTCGCGGTGGACCTAATTTAACCCTGTTGTACTTTTCCTTGTAAGGCTTTCTGATGCCTTAAAGTCGAAGAACGTCATGCTTATTTATACCCATAAAACGTACGCCTCTGGTCTCTTAATACACCAAACACACAAGAGTGTGGTCTTGCCGAACTTTGTTTACCCAACACCTAACTATATTGTATAGAACTTATGTGAACAAAAATAGAAGGAAGACAAAGCTTTATTTCAAAAAAATATGCGTGTCCCCTATTTATTTCCACCAATGATTTAAATATGGATATAAAAACATATAAATTCCTATAAAATCTCTTTGCATATGGAAATTATTTAAGTTTACGAATACGCCTAATATAGGCGGTAGGTGTCTAACCATATGTGCGATATTTCAGCTTGCATGTAGCATAGTGGATGTAAAAAATTCCACGTGATACAACTTTTCTTGAAAAGAAACAAATCAGACAAATAGCAAAACCTACTCTTAAGCTTGTGTACTTGAATTCGTATGAAAGTAAAATTTCTATTGTTTGCCTTAGCTCTTCCCACAATGGCAACGATAAAATGATATAAAAAAGAGTGAAAAAAAGCAAAACAAAAAATAGCAACAAAATTGTTTAACAATTATTAAGTTTAATGTTACTCTTAACATGTTAAAGTTAAACGTTTTATAAAATAGCGGGTTAAATATTGATAATTATATGGCACATAGCGAAACGGAAATAAAACATACACATGCACATGCACAAAAACCACAAGTGTTTATATGTATGTATGTATGTATGTAAATACATATTTAAAATTACAAAAAATTTTGAATTTAGAAAGTCCTTTTGGCAGGACAATTAGATTTGTTAAATTTAAAGTAAAATTTCTTTTTGACCTCTGCTTAAAGAGTCAATTGTGTAACAAACCCAAATATGTAGGTAACATCCAAACAAACAGGTATGAAAATCCTGTGTTAATTGTTTGTTAATTTCATCACTCAATAGGAATTTGCTTTTGCTTGAATAAATCCTTAAATAATGAGATTTTCTTTCCTTTTTTCTAATTCGGAGGTAAATAATTAGTTAAATATGTACTTGCGTCTGTGGCTAGTCAAGCTGACTAGTCAACCTCAGCAATAACGAAAATCTTTTCTTGTTATTGTGTTGGGAAAACAGAGAAGGTAAACACAAAATATAAAAACCATTTTTTGTTTTGTAAGGATTTCTGAAATAATCCAAGGCAAATTAATAAGGTTCATTTCATAAGACGCTTTTTTGTCAAAAGTTTGAATCCGCCGTGGAAAAAATGTAAACAAAAAAAAATAAATAAAAGAAAAAAGCCCATGTTTACAAAAAAATTATGAAAATTTAAAAAATAAATAATTTTCAACAAAGAAACAAATTCTTAAATACATACATTTATTTTCATTGTAATTTAAACTTAAACTGTTACAATAAAAACTTACAAAATTATATTTAAAAAAAAACATTTATCATCAACTGCAACTACAAAACAAAAATACTGAACAATTGCAGCAGCAGTAGAATCAGCAAACTTTAGAAAATAATCAATATTTTGTTATAAAAAAAGGAATTTAAAAATCACAAAAAAATTTTTCATATTGTTTGTGTACAATAAATTTACAAACAAAAACGTAAACAAAGTTTAAAAGTAAGATTCTTGCTCAGCTGTAATAACTTCGCCATGAAATAATCGATTAATAGCTCAATGATGCGGCAATTTTTGGCGTGACATCGTGCCATACCAAGTCATTTGTTCGTACAAATTTCTATGCTTCTAGGTACTTCTAAAAAGAAGTTATGACTTTTTTCGTGCTAAATTTGTAATGGGAACCACTGTGCGCATGTTATTGAATTAAAACTTTTAAGACAAATTGAGCTCCCATGATAGTACAACATCGCTATAAGAAAAATGGACAGTGCCACGACCATTGCAAAAAATTACTTTTCGTTACGTTTTGAGCTTAAAAGATGGGAAAATAAATTATAATTTTAATTATAATGTATTTTTTTTCAAAATTAAATTTGTATTAAAATTGTTAAAAATTTTATTATATAAAAAATTTCCAAAAAAAATTTTTTTATTAACATCATGGATTCATTTAATTTATAATTGTTTTAATATGTCCTTAATAGAATTAAATGTTTCAAAATAATTTTATTTATAAAATAAAATATATTTTTGGTTCACAGAAAGAAAAAATAAGTAAAAGAGCTGTGAAAAACCTTTTATACCCTTCACTACATATAAGTATGTAATAAAACGTGTTTGTATGTATGTTTGTATGTATGTTTGCATGTATATTTGTATTTTCATATGCAAAAGGTAATTAAAGACTTAGAAAACTTGTTGTTTTTATGATATAATTTTGTTTATATAGTTTTTCACCCATATCTTTGCGAACTCTGGGCCAATTAGTCCATTTTGTCCAAACTTCCCAAAAAGGCATGTCTTACATAAATAAAATTAATTTTTGTGTAAAAAAAATACTTTCCTTTTTTATATAAGTCCTTTTTTATTAACTAATTTTACTGATTTCCAATAAGGTTCGTGGAACATAAGGGGACTGAGACAGACGGACATGGCTTAATCGAATTCCCCATTTATAATAGAGAGTTTTTAATAAGAAACGGAATTACAAACTTATATATGTATACCCTAGCCACCTGTGGTAAAGGGTATAAAAAATCCGCATTACATATGTCTGTACACGCAAAGAAGAAACATGGCAGAGGTGATCATAATCTAAGAGCATCATACTATGACTGAATTAAATGATTGTAGCTAAACTATGTAATGATCGATTGTACTCATAACAAGTTTAATTAAAACGCTATTATACAACCAAATTATCACTATTATGGCTACTATATAACCATATTATTATTATGAGTATATGATCAGCTTATTAATATAATGTTATTTTTGCGACCAAATCATAATATGTTTGTCCAAAAGTTTTTCAAACATATTTTCTTTTAAGATAATCATGTCGAAGTTTTTATTAACGGTAACCATATAATGACAAAATATAAACCAATACTTGATTATCGTGACGTAATTAAAATCACTACAATTTGTTTGCGGTAACCAAATTTTTCGTAGAGAAAATAAATTAGTTGTTTATTTATTTATTTAATGAGGAGCTTAAGAATAGAATTATTTTATAGTCCATTAAGATTACATAATTAACACCACACATTAATAACATTTGCTTAACAAAAAATAAAAATATAATATATAAGTATATGAGAATATTTAAATAAAAATAATAAAAGTACAAAGAATCAATAACATCTTCAGGCAAAGTTAAGAAGTAAAGTAATTTGAGCAAAGTAAAAAAAAAATACAAGACTGGTAATATTACAAAAATCATGTTTCAACCATTTTTTTCTATGCGTGTATATGTATATGTTGATTAATTTGTAAATAAAACATTAGAAACGACACATTTACCATCTTCAACATAATGTTAAATTTTTATCAAATAATTTAAAATACTAAAGTAAATATTTAACAGATTTTTTACATCAGTGTAATTCCGAATATTAGATACTCAAGAACCAAAAGTGGAGACAATATTCTAAATTATACAAAGTGTGTGCAACGGGTTTGCATCACGACCTAATCAACATATATACATATGTAAGCCATGGAAAATTATATGTAGATAAAAAACTAAAAAAAAACCTAAAAACGGTTAAAACAGATGACGATCCAACTATTTAATTCTATTTTCTTTGTGACACAAATACATGCGATGACCAACAAAGGCATAAAAGAAAATATTTAAAGGAAATTGTATTTTTAAAGAAAACACACACTTGGAATATTCAATATTTTTTTATGCATATTTTAACTATTTTATTTTTTCAAACACATCTATGTAATGTTTATATGTCACATCACGTGTGTAATTTCGTTGACGGGACGACCCCTATGAACTTCCTCTACTTCCACTAAAAACAACAAAAACAATTACTATAAAATAGCGACCACATTACCATCAACCTCATCGCCACTTACTTACATATATACATACATATGGTATATCTTTTTGTTGTTTCTGTTTTACTTACAACCAAAAGCAAATTATTGTCGTAAAGCTGCACACCTTGCCTGCGACTGCGTGCTTAGTTATGTACCTTTTGTCCGTCTCAAAGTAGAAGAGTCAGAAGAAAGAAAGAAAAAACGAAATAATAAAAACCAAGAACAAAAAAAGCGATCAAAGCGGTCAACTGTGACGCGTCTTCTTGGTGATCGTTAAAAAATTGTTAAACAACAAAAAAACTGATGGTTTGTTGCATGTCTTCCAGGGGCAGCTATTGTTACATACTCGTACATACATACATACATCACTACGATTCCTTTTTACAAAAGTAGAAACTCACAGAAAGTAGCAGAGGAATCAGCATAAAGAGTCGTTGCTTAGGACGTTTCAAAGATAATCGTCATTACGTTGTTAGTAATGATGTTAAACGAAAATTTTCCACCACAAATGCATGGAAAAAGAGAGAAGTTCTTCTTTGAATTTTTCACCTAAGGTCCAGACTTGTAGACAATAAAAAGCCATGCACAGACACAAATACTTATGCAATTGGTTAATAAAAATTACAAGAAAGAGGGTCGCGACTTGCGACATTTGGAAAATTACATTATTGCCAGTTAATTATTCTCTTTTCCTTTACTTACCACCTTTACCGGGAAAGGGGGTTAATTAGTCGATATTTCTAGTTGAGAAGTATCTTAAAATGATAGTCATTTGAACAAGTTTTGTAAATAAAATGTTTATATTAAATTATTAACAATAAAGCACAGTAACGTGCAATTTGAAATCTGAATATGTTTTAAGCGATTTTCTTTTTATAATTAAATTGTTAAGTTAAAGGTATTGAAATTTTGCAGCCCAATTTTACAATATTTTTTGTGAAATTTATGCTTGGGAAATAAAAACATATTTAAAAAATATGTTACATGATATTTACAAAATTAACTCTTATTATAATAGTTTGAACTAAAAGAAAAAATTACAATTTAATATACATACATACATACATACATAATTGGAAAAATAATTGAAATAAGTTAATTCAAAAAGCGTGGCAAAAATAAAACATTTGATTTGATTTCATAGAACTAAAAAGCTGCAGTTTTGTTCAGGCGATATTAACCAATGAAAGTTTTTATTTCAATGATAACTCTTGGCCTTTTATGTGCAAAACCAATACAACTGCAACAACCCCTTTAATATTTTTTTACAAATTCTGACATGTAGTTCTAAGTTAAAATCTACATAACAATATAATTTTGAACAGTTTTAAAGCGTTAAGCGAATTCATAGTCCTTATATGGGAGCTAAAGACAACTATAAACCGATCATCACAAAATTAGTTGCAGATATTATAGGGAATTGGTCTTATATCAGAGCCAAAACCAAAAGCGGTGCAAAACATATACAAACAAACAATAATATGTACCATGAAATAATTTATTTAGTAAAGCAAATTTAATGGATGTTAAAAGGTTGATCTGAATATATATTTTAATTTAAAGTTTTTGCATCTTTGACTAATTTTTGTATCAATTATTTCATGTTACATATTATTTTAAGCTACAAGTAAAAAACTTTATCAGCAATTTAACTTTATAATTTAATTTCCTCTTGAGAAATTGTATCTAACAAACATTTATGGTATCCAATGGATACCAAAAGCTAACAAACAAAAAAATAATAGATAAAATAACATACAAAACAACAAACATAGATACAAATAGAAACAAATTTATGTTTGTATGTACATAAATGTCTGCATGCATATTTAAACACATAGATAAAACTCAATTTCCAAAAAAAAAACACTCATTCTTAAGTTTCTTTAACTGCTGCCTTTTTGGTATCTGTTTATGTTTCGGCTGTTTCAGCTGCTGGCTGCCACTAAACCACTTATAAATGGAAAACACCATTTTTTCTTTACGCATTCTTCTTCTATTACTACTAAAGAATAAGCAGCACCTCAACGTTTGTTATACATACATACATACATATGTTATGGAAATTCAAATAGAAAAAAGTCAGAAAACAAATCAACGTTCCTCTTCATTGGTTACTCTTCTCTTTCATTCTATCTCGAAAAGATTTTTATACAATTGTATTTAATCTTTTGGTTTTTATTGTGCTCTCTGCATTAACATGCCCACATGTACGTATTTATTTCGTTTGTATCTATGAGTTTGTTTTTGTTTTTTCTTCTTCTTTTGCTGCTGCTAATGTTTTGTGTAAATAATCGATACACAGCTAACAGTTTAGGAGTTTAGCCCTCCCCTCTTAAGATTAGGACATACCCACAGATATAAAAGTTACATGCAAATGTACATCCATATGTATATGTATTGTACCTATGTATATTGTATATCTTTATAAACTAAAGCATACTTATACACACTCAATGACATTAGAATTAAAACTGGTTTTCCCTTTGGTCAAAATGCATGCAAGTTTACATACATACATACTTAAATACATACGTACAAACTTATATATTTTTCTTTTTATTTCCATCAATAGAGATGACTGCTGATTCTTAGAGAGCACAAATGGTCTGATAGTTTCTGTATATAAAGATTTTTAGTGCAGTGTTGCCATAAGATATCAAAGTACAAATGCTAATCGCAGTATTTTCAATGTTTCAAAATGTTTTTATTAAACATTTAATAGTTCAAATTTTCTTATGGAGTTCATTAAAATGTCATATGAAGTTTGTTAAGTGTGTACACACAATTGCATCTTACATTGTACAACGGTACATTTATGTATAATACATATGGTACTTTTTTTCAAAGTTTTTTTGCTTAATACTTAATTGTAGGTGCCGTTTTGGTCTCCGAAGTCATAGAGACAACATTTTCCTACAGTTTCGGGGCGAGTTATGTAAGGCTTTTTTCTACAATATTCATTTATCCATAAAGTATATATATTCTGGATCCTTATAGATAGTGAAGTTGAGTTAGCTATGTCCGTCTGTCTGTTGAAATCAAGTTTTCTCAGCACCCCGATGTCTTACGGACGCGTTAGTAGTATCAAACAATCAGAAATTTTCCTGACATGTTTGCTATTGAAATCCAGTAAAATCGCCTAATGACTGACTGAGATATAAACCAAAAAAGACGACTACCTATTTTATTTTGTTTTACTCAAAAATTATTATATTTGTGTATAAAACATGGCTTGGGGGAAATTTCAAGAGAAAAAAATTTCGAGATATAAGCAAAATAAATTGCTTTAAATACAAAATTTAAGAATTCCTCTTTGGCTGTATTAAGTTTCCCCACCTAAAGGAAAGTTTTCATAAATTCTCTATTATTAAAAAATGGCCTAAAATTTGGGATAAATATATTAATATTTTACAATGTTTAGATAAGTTCAACTTGTATGAACATTTTATTGTAAATAATTTATAAACATTTCTTAGCAAATTACAATGTATAGGAAAATTATGATAGCTTCTCTAAAAAAGTTTCCCGGTTTATATCAAAATATTAAGGAAAAGTCTTTTTATATTTAATAACTTTTGTAAAATCTTCCATACAATTTTCAAAAACCGTTTAATTTTTAATGTTAAATAAATAGTTAACACTGGTTTAAGTGCGACTATGTTTGTTATTTATAATTATGTATTGATGTATAAGTGTGTATGAAAAGCAGATAGGCATATCCAGGCATGCGTATGTTGATGAAAAAAGAACACCAATAAAATTTTATTATACCCTACACCACCATAGATGTGCTGATGTTGATTGCATACAAAAAAATTCTTTAACACCCACCCATAATTAAACCGGTCACTTTTTGAGGCGAATAAGCGAATCCGTCTATCAATGTAAACCTTTTTTAGAAACAATACTAGCATCAATATAAGGCCAAGTCCTGTAAATTTCAGCTGACTTACATATATCAAATGTTGAACCGAGGTAAAAACTCAGCATCAATAACATTCGGCATCATATACATTATGGCGTGACCGACTATAATTTTCCGACATGTTTTTAAAATTAAAACTTAATGTTCACCTTTTAATATTTATTTGCTTCCGAAAGGGTAATCAACTACATATGTATGATTTAAGTTCAAATTTTATCGAATAACAATTTATAATTTTTATTCTAACTATACCTTCAACACAAAATTTTCTCACACCCACCTCCGAAGCGGTAAAGGTTGTCTTAATCCATCAAATTTGTGACTCGGCTATTGTAACTACTTTTTTTTGGAAAACTGGTTAAAAATTTCCTTTTTAATTGCTTAAAATTTGTTTGCAGTGTAAAGGCACTGCTACAACAATATCTTGTATACGTTTTATTTCTAACTTAAAAAGACTTAAAAAAGTTTCTGTATTTTTTAACAATTTTTTGTTTAAATTGTTTCTTGTCTAAGTCAAAACAAAATGCTGTTCAACTCTGTAAAATAATTTCTAAAAATACCAAAAAGAAGGAAAGGTATACATATTCTAAATCTTTCTAAGACTAAAAAAAAATCAACTACAAGACAACTGAGCTATGCTTTAATGAATATTGTAATATTTCCGAAAATGGTTTGTTTTATACATCTCAAAATGTTTTTAAACTTTTAAAAGTTGGTATATAATTACATACATATGTATATAATCCAAACTTTATCGTTGTTTTTATAGCAGCCTGGTATGTACTGCATACATATTTACAAACTTCTTTCTACTATATTCTAGGTCAGCCTAGTGACAATAAGACTAAGGAATAAATTCCTCACAACTTCTGCTTTAACTAGTCTTATGGCTTAAAAACTTTGTTACGTTTTCTTAAAAGAATTACATACATTTTGTATCTAAAAGATTATTTTTTTAAACAGTATATTTTTTATTGCTAAAGCTGGCTGCTTATGTATCTATGTATACATTCATAAAATTTATCTCATTACTTTAATGCAAAGGTGTTAGTGGTTAAAATGAGCAATAAAAAATGCTCTCTTTTTTCAAGGCTTTCGTATTTGGTCTCTCTGTTTTGGTTTTTTAACATATCATTGTGTGGGTAAAATGTGACTGTGTTTAAGATATAAATTTGTGATTAAAAAATTAATAAAAGCAACGTTGCCAGAAGTTCGTATGAGGCCAAAAGGTTAATTTTCTAAAAATGTTTAATTTATGTGAAATTTTTTGTTTAACTCTGTATATGTAGAAAATGTACAATAAATACGAAATTTAGTAGAAACAAAGAATATACATATATTTTTTGCGCACAAAAATTATGAAAAATTCTTTAGGTTAGAAAAGCTTTTGCTTAATTCATTGTATGAAAAAAAAAATTATTCACAGAAAATGTATGTATAAGATCTAATAGAAATATGTTCAATGCGTATAGATATAGATTTTTATGTATAAAACTTAAATAAAATATTCGGACTATTGATATAATATTTGAAAGCTTTTGGATATTTATTTTATATGTAAACTCTCTGTTAATAAATACTTTACATTAGAAAATCCATTAAGGCAAAATTATCGGCAATTTCTTTGGTAACGCATTATTTTAAAATTTGTCAAAAATATTTTCTATTTATGTACATGAATTTTAAGGAATTATTATTTTAATTAAAAAATTCTACATTTATTAAAACAAAAAAAAGACATTTTTATACCCTTCACCAGAGGTGACAAGGGTATATATAGGTTTGCTATTGAAATCCAGTACAATCGCCTTATAATTATTTTTTTATTTATTTTTATTTATTCATTTAAATTAGCTACATATAAATTACAGCTAAGCACTATCCAAAATAACAACAATACAATTATA
>NDXZ01015185.1:0-10261 GCA_003055125.1 Paykullia maculata
GTGTGAGTTGTCTCCGCACAATTGTTGAATGAAATGACCACCATTGATTTACATATACATTAGGATTATAGGATTTTATTTCAGACCAGAAAAGTTTTTATACTAATAAAATAAGTAAAATTATATTTTGTTTAAATACAGATTTAATTTAATTCATCTTACATTCTATATTTCAAATAAATTTAGTTTATTTGTCAAAGATTCTAAAAAAAATGAAGCTGCTTAAAGTTAGGGATTTTTATTAATATTTATTTTGTGTTTTGATAGTTATTGTTTTTGTTTTTATTAAATTTTAACAAATCCAAATCCAAAAATATAATTATGTTATTCTAATAGTCTCGGTTTTGGTGAGTCCGAATATTGAAAAGCGGACTTATACAGGCATATGCGAGTAGAAATCTAACATTTTTGTAAACTTTGAAACTTTTTAATACATTTTTTAATAATTTAGGCGGTTTTAAAGGGTTTTAAAATGTTTTCATTTGTTGAAGACGTTCTCAGCTTTTTTATTAAATAATTTTTATAAGTTTCTTCTTTTCTTTGCAGAAAATAACGTTTGGCAATCATTAATACTACAAATTCGCCTCAAGTCGTACACGTCGTGCATTTTTATCCTTTAAAAAACGGGATAAAGTGAAAATACTCAACACTAAGCAACAACAACACCACAATGATTGTCAAAAATGTGTGGTGAATTTCACAATGCTCTAGCATTATCTGCTGGCTCGCACACTTTCTTTGCTCTCTATCATCGTCATACATCACTGCAATGAAAAGTATATGTTGAGTGAAATGTAAGCAAAACGCACGTACACGCGAAAGAAAGAACATCGTGCACGGTTGTTCAACGCGAGTTTAGAGTTGAAAAAAAATTGAAAAATAGAAATAAATTACAAATAAAAATGTTGCACAAATATTAAAAAAAAAATCAATAAAATGCAATTAAATAATCCTATAATATGTGCAAATACTAATAGCATTTAAAAAATAATTAAATAAAAAACTAAAAAAAAAGTTGTGTGTTTTAGTTAAAAATGTGTGTGTGTATGTATGTACACAAGTATGTATATTTGAGCTACCAGCTCAGCAATAGTATATATTTTTGGGTGTGAAAACGAAAGTGAAAATCTAGAACAACTACGAGGACCAAAAACAACGAGGACGAAACAGAAAAAAAGAAGGCAAGCAATCAGGCAGACAGGCTGATAGTCAGCCCGTTCGTTCGTTGTTTAGTCAGCCAGTGTTTGCACTACATAAAAATTACTATACTATTATTATACGTATGGGTGTAGTAGTAGTAGTAGTAGCCAAATTTTTCTGAGCTAAACTCTTTTTTTCGTATATACTCCATACCAACATCATTTAATCGTCATCATCTTCATTGCCACCATCCATCTTCATTATCAGCATAGCTATCACCATCATCATCTCACATTTATCTCTAGGATGGCTTAACTGTTATATAAAATGAAAAACATGGTGTAAATAAATTGAATGTGTGTATAAGAAAAATAGTTAACGACAGCATTTAGTTAGAATAAATTAAAGTAAATACAACAGACAAAGTGCATTTTGAACGAAAACAAAAGTCATCAAAAGAAATAAAGCGAAAAAACATTTTGTCAGTTAATTTATCATGAGTAGACATGTAAAAAGCAAAAAAGGTGTATATATGTACAACAGCAACAACAAATTTAAGAAAAACAAATCACACAAAATACCCTAAAAGAAATTGTAGAAGGAAAAATAGGACGAACAAACGAGGACACATACATACGCACAAAAAGGGAAAATAAAATCAATTCTTAAAGGACATGACTGACTGGCTGGCTGGCTGGTTGGCAGCCTGGCTTTGAGTGTGTGTATTTTGTGCTCTTTTAAAGATTTTTTTGCACGTTTGTCTGTATGTGACGTCAAAGTCGTAATTATTGTTGTTCTACATATTATCGTTTTGTTTTTCTTTCGCTGCTTGCTTTAGCCATTGTTGTTGATATTGTTGATGAAAACATTGTTGTTGCTGCTGCTCCTTTCCATTGCTGTGCCATAACACCACCACCTACATCGCCTCTTTATAATCAAAGCTTCTATTTACAATTATAACTCCCCAAAATATAAAAAAATCGAATTTTATAGTAGATAAACGAGAGACAAAAAGATAAACACATAAAGGAAAATACAAAAAAATTATATAAAATAAATTTAAAAGTAAAACATAGCTGAAACAAGTGAGAGCAAGTGTGCGTGTGTTGGAGTTATTTTGAGTGAGTTTTTATTTTGAATGGAAATACAAATACACCACACACACACATACACAAGAACGTAATAGCAAGTACTTCTTCTGCAGCTGCGACCCCTCTAAACAGGAATCACACTTTACCCCTTTGTTCACCTTGTTACAAGTCAAATAGCAACAAAAAAAAACAAAAAAGAAACAAAATAAGTGAATAAAGTTAAAGTAAAAATAGTAGCATTTTTGAAAAAGATAAGAAAATACCATCATGGAGCATCCCAGCATACTTGTTAGAATTTTACACTCTATACCGCATGTGAACTACACATTTCAGCGGGTTAATGACACCTTCAATCCGGACAGTGATGTTTATCTAGAGGTGAGTAGTTGTTATTATTGTTTTATTTTATATCATTATAATGCATTTATGTGTACATTTAGGACATTATTTTTTTTAAGACACAGAGTATTAATTTAACTAAATTTTTTTTACGTCTGTGTGCGTACGTGTGGCTCATACTACTTAGTGAGTTGTTTGTTTAGCTGATGCTGCAAAAGTTTTAAATCTTTTTGTTGTGTTTCTTATGCAAAACAAAGTTTTTATCTTGACATTTTTTTTTCCAAGTTTTTTTTGTTAAACTACATAGGTACCTACTGTCTGCTGGTTTTTGTCTTATTTTTTCTCCCGTTTTTCTTTAAAATATGTATAAAGTAATTGTCTACGTTGAAGTTTTCTCGTTGTGATAAGAATTTCAAAAGTTTTGCACAAAGAATAATAATTATTAAGTTTTATGTAGCCCACATTTTTCAAATACTACAGTAACAAAAATTAAAAATAAACTTATGTACATATGTATGTATGAATATCCCAGTAAAACATTTGAATTACATAACGTAAGAAGATTGTATTTTTTTGTTTAAAATACATATAGTTTTTTGATTTGAACGTATTGTTGTAAACAAGTCGGTTTTTTTTTAAATTAAAAGATGATCGATTTCGATATGTATGTACGGAATTTTGTTATTAATTTCAATTGTCGTCAATTCACCTTATTTAAGACAAGCTTAAGTAACAGAAAGAAAAACCCCTGCTTGCTTGAATTTAAAAAAAAAACTCAAAATCACGATTTTTCTCAAATATCTACAGGATAACATCAGATTAATCCTACAAAAATTGATTTTATTTCGATGCTACTTCATGGAATCTCACAGTTTATGTAAGCCTTTGATACCATATCAAACAAAACCCAAAAAGTTTAGTTGACACTTTTAAAAATAGTTAACGCCCTATGTTCTTCGTGAATGTTTTATTTAAAGTTATAAATACTGCCCTGTGTATTTATATTTTATTTCAATAAATAAAGTTTTAAAATAAAACGTTATGTTAAACGATAGAATTTTTTCTTTATTTTCACTTAAAATTAAAAAAAAATATATAAAACATACTTATTTTACTTAATTGTAAAAATTTCTTAAGAATCATACTCTGAAAAATTTTTCAAGTACATATTGTATATCAATATGTAGGTTAAAAACCTTGCGCATTAGATGGCTAATAGTTTTGCAAATACCTTGAGTGTGATCAAAGATTTCGCGCCGGTGTTTTTAATACAATTTGATAAAAACAGTGGCGGGGTTTTTTTTAAACCAATGGCATGAAATACAAAACCGGAATTTTAAATATCGAAATCAATATGGTATAAAAATCAACATATCGATATAAGTATTGTACTATATGTGAAGATGTGTAAGAGTTTCTCATATAACTGCATTTAGGCAAATAAAAAAGTAGAAAATATTTCGACATAAATATGTAGATAAAACCACTTATTTGCCAACTTATTTTATGAAGAGAAAATTTACTATTACAAAATAAACAAGTAAGAGCGCTATATTTGTCTGGGCCAAATCTTATATACCCTTCACTATAGGTAGTGAATATATTTTTTTTTAATATATCTGTAGTATATCTTAAGGCTGAAATAAATAATAATTTTTTGTGTCCAAAAAAAAAAAATTAAAAAATAAACGAGGCAGTCGTCTTTTTTTGCTTATATCTCCGGTTATTGATGGATCTTGCCAGTTTTCAATACCGATTTTCTCGAAAGTATTTCCAAAAGTTTGATATAACATACAACCCTATGTGACCTATGGGAGCTACGTAAACTTGATGTAAACCAACATACGGACAGACGGACATGGCTAAATCGACTTCCCTATCTATAAGGATCCAGAATATATATACTTTATAGGGTCGCAAATGAATATTGAAGAAATTACAAACGGAATGACAAACCTATATATACCCTTACCACATGTGCGAAGGGTATAAAAAAGATTAAAATTAGAAATAAATATATAAATTTTCAAATAACACTAAACTGTGTACATTTGCTGTGTTTTGTTTTTAACATTGTCGTATATGTATATCTATGTTGTTCCTTTCACTTATTATCGTTATAGTTTTTTTGTTATTTGCACCTAATCATTTGCTTTGCAAAACATAAAGCATTGACTGTTTCGCTGTTTTATGCTTTAAAATAATTTTTTCGTATCGTATATTTCTCATTTTCTCTTTGTTTATCTGACTTTTTCAAGTACCTTACTTTAAGTTCTTCCTTTTGCTATTTAGACATGTCCTTGTCGGCTCAAATGCGATAAAACCAAGAGCAACAACATATGTAAATGAGCATGTGAATACATATTAGTGTGACAATTATTTGTCATTTTGAAAACAAGTCCTTGAATTGTGTTATAAATCACACCTTAATAATGTGTTTGGCACACAGTCGTCAAGACACTATTAAAGTGCAAATAAAATCATCACATTAATCCACACAGAAACATGAAACAACAAAAATACGATGTATGAAAACTTTTTAAAGAAACAAAACTACTTTCTATTTTCTAGGTTAACAAGTAGGTACTTTATTTATGCACATTCATATGTACATTATCCTTTAATAGCAGAAAACTAAATCTGAATATCAATGTTATACACAGAATTTTTTTTGTTATTTTTACGTTAAATATGATTTTTTAAAACAATTATTCCATTTGTTTGAGATCCCTTTAAAAAAATTGTTCTCTATTAAGTTTGAAGTTGCAAATTCTTTAATTAAGCAATTAGCTATTTATAATAAACATTTCCCATATGCATGAAAAAAGTGACCCCAACATCATCATCAATACCACGCCTTGACTTACTCGTATTGCATTTTATTCTTTGCTAATTGCCAAAAAGCCATAAATGTAGCCAAAGTTTTGGTAGAGCGAGAGATTTTAGCGAGCTGATTTAGTTAGATTCATGTTGCTGCATCATGAACTGCATTTAAGATCGAAAAAAGTAAAAGCAAAATCATGCATTTGGTTTAACGAAAACGTCAAAGACATCTTTGCCATTTATTATCCTAGTTGTTGTCCTAAATTGCACGTCGTTGCATGTTTGTATAAAAAAACAAGTAAGAGCGCTATATTCAGCTGTGCCAAATCTTTTATACCCTTCACCACGTGTAAATGTGAAATAAGAAATGTATTTCGGATGTATGTATGTATGTATTTACGTATCCGAAATTTGATTTTTTATATAGTTTTTGCCGATTCTGGGTCAATTAGTTCAATTTTTTTTTATGACCCGAAATGCATGGCCTTTGTATTCTGCAAAGGCCACGCATTCAGACTGCAAAAATTCAGCTCGATTGGATCACGGAAAAAGGGTTAAAAATCGATCCAAAGTCTTTCACACAGGCGGACAGACGGACACTACGAGCTTTATACTTTATATACTGTCCGCCTGTGTGAAAGACTTTGGATCGATTTTTAACCCTTTTTCCGTGATCCAATCGAGCTGAATTTTTGCAGGCAGACTCATAGAAATGTCAATATCACGTCAAATTTAAAAAAAAAGATTTTTATCAATTTTTAGATTTTCCTGAATTTTTTTTTTGAAATATTTTAAAATAAAAAAAAAATTCTGACGTACATAAAAATCGCCGATATACGTGTATTTTTATTTTTTCTCCCCTTTCCGAAAAAGTATATTTGGTTCCTAGGACAGAATGTGTGTAACGCGGTGTAATCAAAAAAAAAAAAATAATTAAAAAATATATTTTTCATTAACATTAAGGTTATTTTAGGTCGTAGGCAAATTCGAAATTCGCTGGTAACTTTTATATTCATGTGAGTACTAATTTAAAAATAAGCTATTTACGTTTATATTGAGTAAAATCATTTGCCAATTATAACTAAAATAATAGGTTTCGTTAAAATGCTTTGTGTGCCAAATTTCATTAAAATATATTCTAAATTGCGACTTGTAATTTAATAGGAGGCTTACATGAACAGACGGATGGGCGTTGCCTTTTCGAATAAAAAAGCGGTTCTTAGCCGATCGCTATAATTAAAAAACAAAAGCACAAACACATAATATTTTTCCACTTACGGTGACTAAGGTTGCTTTGAATATTTAAGGAAGGAAACATACTTAAGTATAGGCCTATTGTGACGTCACGTCTTTGAATACATTTTTACTCCGATTACATGTCATTTAAGTCATTTTTATTTTAAAAATGTTAAATTTCTTAAAATTATGTAATTTTTAAAGTTTTTTTGTAATGATTAAGGTATTTGGTTACAGTATTGTAAATTAATTAATTATACCCTTCACCACAGGTAACAAGGGTATATATAGGTTTGTCATTCCGTTTGCAATTTCTACAATATCCATTTACGATCCCATAAAGTACATATATACCTATATTGTGAATACTTATAGATAGAAAAGTTGATTTAACCATGTCCGTCTGTCTGTGTGTTGGTTGAAATCAAATATTGGTGGCTTCCGTAGGTCAACCAGAAATGTATATGGTATCAAACTTCGGTATTGAAAAAGTGCTTTTGCTTGTTAAGAGTTTGTATTAAGCTAAAAATTCCTTTTCAGCTTAATGCCATTTAATTTGTAACTTAGGCTTAAATATATGTACAATGTACAATGAAAGTAACAAACTTCTTTCTTGATTACGTCGACGATTCTGCTGATGCTTTTTATGTTATATCCTAATTTACAAGTTTTTTTTGTTCTTTCTTTGTTAACTCTTTACAATGCCAGTTGTAGTTATTTGCGGCATTTTTTCTGCAACCATGTACCCTCTGGAGACCATCCAAACTAACATCTCTTTTCCACTCATCGCATTTCAGCAACCTAATCATTATGAATTTGTGTACTATATGTATATATATAATATGAACTATATGTATGTAGATAAGTATAGTGTTTACGTAAATATGTATGTATGTATATACCAAGTATGCTTCATTTTTTATTTGTGTGTATTAAAGATGGTTGACCTAGTTGTATGACCTGAATGTTTATATAAAAATATGCGAAAATCTCTTCAATATGCCATATTTTTCGTTGTTGTTATTGCTATTATGTCAATTTACATAATTTGAATTAAGGGACTTACAAATAACTATAAATATGTTTTATTTATGTACGTTAATGTCATTGTACATCGCACAAGCAAACAATTAATACATTACTAACTTCACAAAAATTTTTTATTTTTTTTTTTGCTGCCGGAAAGATTGTAGCTATTGTTGACTAAATATATTACACAGATTTCAAATATATATGTAAAATATTTTTATCAGCTCTAGTTTTCGAGATATAGCTTTCTGTCAAAAATGAAGGTATTTGCATGACATCCAAATACTGTAAACTAGTGATATCCAACACATTTATGAATACATCAATACTATCTATATATACATATAATCGGATTTTACATACATAAATTAATTCATGAAAAATATGACTGGCATTAGTTACTTGCTGTTTATATAAAAATACAAAATATTCAATGAGTTCTATTAAAGGTGGCTTCACACCGTTTTATAAGTCGTTAGATATTCATTGGATTTTCTAAGAACAAAACAAAATGATTGTGTTGGTCTGATTGTCAACAAATTAAATAGAAAATGTTCCTAATACATTTTGTTTCTAAACTATCCCACTTTTAATAAAATAAAAAGAAACACAACTCTGGCTTAAGTGGTAATTTAATAACATATTATCGGCAATTATGCAGCAGATCCCGGTTCGGTTAAAAATTTAAATTTTTACTTATACAAAGTCACAACAAACACACTTTTCATACCTAAAATAATGAAAAACGAATATGTTAAATTTTAAAATAAAAGAATAGACATTTTTAATGTTTATTTTGATAATTTCATCATATATGTATATATATGTATATATATATATATATATATATATATATATATATATATATATATATATGTGGCAACTAATAATAATGGCTTTAGTTGACATAAGTGCTTTTTCATTTTATTACATATTCTTATTCTCTTTTTCAAGATCTATCACTCAACTAAATTTCAAGTATTAAATGTCATTATTAATAAAACTATACGCGTTTATATTTTAGCTTAAGTCTGTTTGGAAAATAATATATAATACATAACATCTTATCTCAACTTAAGGTAGCTACATCAGTATTAAATTGTTTTGAGCATTAAAACTTGTATACACTTAAGTGCAATAACTAACAGCCCATTCAAATTATTCCTTATAAAAAAAACCTTATATTTAACTAAGCTTTTATAAATAACTATCTTATCTCAGGTTTTCGGCATTTTTAAATTTAACCTAAAGCACTTAAATCGACTTAGTATCAATAAAAATTATTTTGCATTTCAATATAGTAGCTTAAATTCACTTAAGTTTTTATTTTTCCAAAAAACCACGAATATTAACTAATAAAACGTTTTTTTTTTTTGAAATTAACAGTTGTGTGCTAAAAATTTTATATAAAAACCAAACACAATTGGTTTTAGACAAAACCCTTAATATCTCAAAACTTGAAATTTCGACTTAAGCCATTATGATTTATTGTCACAGATATATATGTATGTACATCTAACTGAGTTTTTTTGCTGGGCAAATAAAAATGTAGCAAATTAAAATAATAATTTTGGTCTACTCTAATGAACTCCATAAATTTATGTTAAAACTTGTATTTATTTAAATGTTCATCTTTAAGCTCTAACACTGTAGCGTTAGAATGATAAGCCAATTCACAAGCTATTTGTGAAAAAAAAACATAAAGAGGAGATGTTTTTTAAGGTTAAGTTGATGATTAATAAACAATTTATGTATAACCAAATGCACTCATATGTACACACACATAAAAGTATGTATGAACGTATATGTACATATGTTGCTGTAAATAATTATTTAAAAAAATAATGGATTAAATTATCAAAACTGCAGTAAGAAAAAGAAATAACTTTCACTTTTGTGAAAATTAAACATTTTACAATTTGTTTTTTAAGTTTTTCATATCAATTTCATACACCCACTTTAGTTTGGAGTGGTTGCAAGGAAACCGGTTATCACACCAAAAAATGGGTTAATGAATTTAGAGCTTTTTCTCAGTTAACACAAGTAAAAAGACAGACTTCAGATTACAGACCATAAAACAAATTTGTTTGGAATTCCTTTAGAAATTGGAATAAAAAAAATCTGTCAGATAACAAATAAAATCAATATTTACGCATTTATAATTTTCGAGTGGTCTGCGATGGAGATATTTTGGTGGCTTTTTTTTAAAGCCGCTACCGCGCTTCATTATGATACACTATTGACTCGTTTAAATTTTTAGTTTTGTAAAATCTATAAGAATTAAATTATCATCTAAAACTAAATGGAATGAGGGTAGAATTTATGAAAAAATAACTGATATACTGGTTAGATAAAGTGTCTGTTTGTATACAAACATATCATAAATAAATGCGAGTACAATTATTCTTTGTACTGTATGATGTAGTACAGTACCGCGCAGTTTAATAGCAATCGTTTCATATTTTATTTAATTATGTTTAAGTCGATTTTTTTTAAAGTTTTAAATAAGAAACCTACTTAAAGGTGTTGATATTTGAAACTTTATATTTGGTATGCAAAACAAAAACAATAAAAACTAGTAAGAGCGTTATATTCGGCTATAC
>NDXZ01015213.1:7407-21550 GCA_003055125.1 Paykullia maculata
AACTAAAAGCAATTTACTAACGTAATGCCACAACACACACAGGATTTACTTTACACATAGAGCAAAAGGAATTTTAATTTTAGTTTTTCTAATGAAATTTCAAATTCTAAAGCCTTATGTAAGTTTTTGCAGGTAAATGTGTGCGTAAAAATGTAACAAAGGCCAACTAAGATAAAAGGTGAATTGTAAAATGGCAAAAAATGAAATAAAATAAAAAGTTGGGTCCACAGAGTAAAGGACCTAAACTAAAAGTGACACAAATTTGCATTGATATAAAATAATATATGTTTGGATATGTGAGTGTAACTGGTGTATGTATATAGAAAAGTGCGTGTAAATATGTAAAAGTATGTGACTAAAAATGCACCATATAAAAATACTACAAAGGCTTTTTTGTTGCATGAGCAGTTGAGCAACTAAATGCCTGAAATGACCTAAATTCCCTTTTTGAATTAAAATTTGCCTAAAAATAATGTTAAATTCAATTCTTGTATAAATTTGTGCAAATTTGGAAATACGACTTAAGTCGTAATAGAATTAAAATGTTTATCAAAATTTTTCAAATAAGAAAACCAAATCGTTTTTGTTTGATCTTTTAAAGTGAAAATAGTTTGTTGATTTAAGCTGTTTTAAGAAACAGTCACACACTTCTTTTTAGTTTTACAGAGTTTTAAATGAATTAAAACTTCTGTTAAAATTTTATTATAATAAAATTGTTAAATAAATTTTCACAAAGTTGTACTAGAAAGTATTAAATACATTTGGTTAACATTATTTGGCTTCTCCATTTTTTTGTTTAATTTATATTTTATTTTTATTAATATTATTTTTAATTTTTTCGTTAAATCATCAAATTTTAATTTTTTCATTAAAATTCTCAAAATTGTCCACTTTTTTATAGGATCTTTCACATTTCGCCTGTAATTATTTTTAAGCTCAATAAATTGGACTTGATTTCAATAGAAAAAAGTGCTTTAAAAGCCATAAGCAATTTGAATGAATTTCGTTTGATTTATGTTAAAGATTGGCCACGAGAATATTTCCCACAGACAAACGGATATAGCCCGGAGATTAGGAAAAAGGTTGTAGAAGAAAATTTTTTTAAATTTTTATTGAATGGATTTCTGTTAAGATTTTTTTTCAACTACTTCCTTAAAAACATTTTTTTAGTACTTTTATTAATATATTATTTTTAACTTTTTACAAACCTTTTGAATACTTACCACTTTTTGGAAATAATGCTGTTTGTATCTATGCAAAAACAACAGAAACGCCATGTTTAACATGACAATTATTTAATTTTAACAACTGCTAAAATTATCGCTATAAAAAAATAAATAATTTTTATTACTAAGAAAGCCCAGTAGAAAATTTAGGAACTTTAGACATTAAGTAAAAGACATTGTTAAAGTAAAGTTTTAAAAAATTAAAAAGATGCCAGAAGTGAAGATAAATATTTTTTTTTCTTGGATTTTAGAGCCGCTAATTTCCACTAACATGATTAAATTTCCATTTAGGTTAGTATTTCTAAGTACATTTATGTATGTACCTTTATCAAATGACTGAACTTACACAACCGTGAATATAATTGGAAAATTGTCAAACATTTATTAAAAATAAAGGACATGATGTTATAAGCATACACGTGCCTACACATCATATCTATGTATGTTTGTGTTAGTACTAAAAAGGATGTTTACCTTTCTGTTAGCGAAAAAAAAAAACATATAACAACCATACAATATTTGTCCCTTCTACACAAGCGAGTGCAAATAATTTAATAAAAAGTATTTAAAAAAGCCAATAAAATTTTTTTGTAGGGCGTAATTGAATTAGTCACACCTACACATTGCAAACATGAGAAAAATCTATTCGTTTTACTTTTGGTGGGTTTCCCAGTATTATTATTATTATTCTAGTTTAGTATTTCGCGTTATTTGACAAAAAGAAAAAAGCGATGCTTTTAGGGGTTTTTAAGGGAAAATAATATATATATGTATGTATGTATATATAACTAAAATACATATATACTGTCAATAACACAGAACACATGTACAGGACAATGTCCCTGTGGTTATATACATATGTATGCATTAAATATGGGTGTTATACTCCTTTTTTAAATGCATTTATCAATGTGTTATTTCTTTATTTTATACATATTTCTAAACCTTGTTGTTGGCACATGATTTATATACAGTTTTCATATTTTATTTAAATGTTAGCACAACATTCAGATTTGCAAGGAAACTGTTGCTAATGTTACGCTCAATTGTTCTTTTATGTTCTGGAAAAGGTTTTATTTCTCTTTCTCTGATTTTGTATGTCCATTTTTATTATAGTAATTTATGTTACTAATTGCCTACTACACATTTGCAGAAATGGTGAGAAATTTATTTTTGTTAAAAACTATGGGTATGAAATTTTTATATCGACATAATATAAGAAATTACATTTTTTTTTACTAAAAAGAGATATAAAAATGGTAAATGGCAGCGGTCGGTATTGTAAGATAGAGGCATTTGATACCAAACTGAGTTTTTTTCCTCAAAATTTGGAAAATAAATTTAATAATTAAATGACATGAAATATAATTTAGCAAATAATATGGAAAAGGGCTTAATTTTAGTGCGTCAAATTTTATAGAAGCATGTTGTTCTATTTTACTCACATAATTAGTAAACTGCAATCATCTAACTGAACATTTTCAGTTAAGAATCAAAGAGATTAAGAATTAAAAGCGAAACATAGTATCTTTTACACACAACGATGCAATGTTTGTCTTATTTAATTGTTTTTTTTTTAATATAAAATATGTTTGTTTATGCAAGTGAGCTTTTAGCTTAAAGTAAAACCGTGTGACTTGTGAAAATTGTAAACAGAAATTTTGTTATCTTTAGTTTATTATTGAATACATTTTTACAATTTTGTTAGCGCCATACCCGTTACAATTCGATAGCATAATCATATAATGACTTGGGAAATTTCCATTTTTATTTTATGAATTTTTTATAAGAACTTAATACATGTGTAAAAAATTTTAATTAGACTTTGTTAATATATATTTGAAATACTTGTGCGTCTTAAAAGTAACAAGTCATATGTCAAATATGGATCCAATTCTTTTCAAAATCTTCAAAGGGTGTTGCAAAACTAATTATGATCAATTAAAATCTACGTTTACGTGATATTTATTTCTGGTAAAACTAATTTTAATACCAATAATAAAATAGTCCAATGATCATAAAGAATATATTTGGTTGTAGACACTTTATAGGAATTAGAACTGAAAAATAAACTGATCGCAGCGAAATCTCGTAATAAAAAACTTATTTTTATAAATTTTTTTTTTTAACAAATATTTTTAGGTCAGTAAGATATGTATGTATGTATGTCACAGTGAAGGATTTACATCATTTACTTGACTCAGAAAGAGTTTCTTAGTCGATGGGTAAAATTCAATGCAGAGGTTGGACTATTTTTGTCTGGCTTTAAAACTAGCAGCAAAAACCCATAGTATTTTTAAAAAAAAAAGAATAAAAGTTTCACCTAAAACAAAAACTTTTTTTTTAATATTTTAGAAATAAATAATAATATCAGATAGAATAATAATATCACATCTTAAGAGATATTTCATTGAAATTAATTAGTTATTAACAAAACAAACAATTTTGTTTAATTAACATCGATAAAAAGAAAAAAAAGTTTAAGTGTTTTTACATTCGGCTATGACGAATCTACTCTACTCTACACCACCATTTAATTAAGAACAACATAAGACTGAGCTATTTAGTGTTTAAAAAAAGTTAGTTTCGTAACGAAATAATTTTATTTTCAAACATTGACTTAGAATTTCTTAAAAATTTAACAAATAATAGTTATAAGCAAGCGCGAAATAATGAGATGCAATTGTTTGCACATACTTTATACATATATTAGTGCAAAAATTCTCTCAAATATGTCTGACAGATTAATACTACATACGAGTGAGTAGGGCATTATTTGTCGTCTGAAGCATATGGACAATGAATTTATACTTTATGAGGTCGCATATGAATGTTGTAGAAAAACCAAACGGAAAAACCAAATTTTATGTTCGTTTGCTACTTGTGGTGAAGACAATAAGATTTGACGCCTCGTGCAAAGCTATAGTATAATAAAGGAGTGCGCACGAAAAAATCAATACCTACATTATGGCTTTTCCTATTGCCATCTAATTTCATTTAGTTGTCTACAAGTTATTTAAGTCTTATGTTCGTTTCAAATTCAATCAAACTGTCTTGAATTTCATCCAGTATAAAGAGTTTGAGCCTTAGAGAGAAAACTGAAAGCCCAGCAAAAAATGAAATGAACTAAAGACAAATTTGTAAGGAAATAGATTAAAAAAAAAAAATAAAATTTTAATAAAAAACACCCAAAATGTTTCAAATTATAATATTGAACATAATGTAGCTTAAACCAACTTTTAATTAAAAAAAAAAGAACGACTTATTGATTTTGTGCGCATCCCCAATTCTGCGAGTATAAATATCAGAGCGGTTGTATATAATTTTCAGTCGTGAGAATTTTGTAAAACGTTTAACTTTAAAATATTTTAAATTATTGGTTTTGTGTTCGATTCAGGTAAGTTATTTTCTGTGTAAACATTTATAAGTTAGGCATTAGGACTTTGATTCCTACTGCATATATTTGTTAGCACACCAGAGCAATGCTTTTCGTTACCTTCTATCGGGGTTTTCAGACGACCTTCAATGAAGGCCCCTTAAGATAAAGAACTTTTAGAAGGATTTCAAAGCAGAAGCAAAATATAAAAACTATTTCATTTATTGCTTTCTATGTCTAAGGACAATGTAATATAAAATAGTTTTTATATTAATAAATTAATGCTAAAAACGTGTATCTTTAACAAACTAAAATACTTAAAAATGATTTAGTTGTTATTTCGGCATAATAGTTTAAAAAAAATTTATCGATTTCTATATTTAGTCCACGTTGCGTTGCATAATCTTGTTTTTTTTCTATAACTTTTTAAGTATCAAATAGGTTTTGGAGATAAAAATATAATTTATTTAAAACAGAAAAGGGCTAATTATGACCAAAAATATGTGATAAAGCCGCGAATTTTGAATTTCAGGTAAATTGCAGTTGTAGAAAATTAACGTTAAAAATATCAAATGAAAATGTATTAAGTTTAAAATATTGCAATAAAACTTTACAAAGAGAGAAATTGTACTGCTCATGCACTTTATATTAATATGTGCAAACATATATGTATAAATGGTTTAATAGTAATCGAAAAAACATTTTTAATTTTAAAATTCTATTAATTTTTATAATAATTTCTGTACCAGTACAAATATATTAAAGAAGTATTAAGTTATTCTTAAATATTTTATATTTATTTATTATAATTTCTTAATTTACATTGCATCTCTTTTGAAGATATTCGAATTTTCCTGATGCCTGACCAAAAAAATAAATTTTGCATTTTAACGCTGGTTTGTCTGGTCGTTTTGGCAATTTATTTACCACCAACATTGGCATGCGACTGTAAAGAAACCCATCAACTGAATAACCTTTGCAACGCAGAATATAGTAAGTTATCATTAAACATTTTTTCTTAAATTATCAAATATCTATCGATTACCAGAATTATAAATTTTTTTTAGTTATTTTGACATAACTTTAAAACAGGAATGTCGTAGTTTAAATCAAACACTTTAAGTATTTTACTTAATTATTGTATACCTGCTGCTCAATCGTGTCAAATACTTGTTGTGGCTATTTGGTATCAGTGACAGAATAATAAACAACAAATAAGACAGACACCACCAAAACAACATGGCCCCCGCAGACTGACCACTTTAGCAGCGAATCAAATAACCGTTAATTCCTGTCGTTATACTTAAGTATAAACTTTCAGTTCTCTTTGCAAGACTAACTGCGCTATTCCGCTGATTTTTTTGACGAAAAGACTAAGAGTATTTGCCATAATATTAAAATATTTCAAATTAATATAAAAATATTTCACTGCAAATTTTTCCTGTATTAAAAACATTAAAATATAAATATTTAAACACTCCAATCTCTAAAACTACTTTAATAATAAAACTAGAAGGTTTTTTAATTTGTTTTCTTTATGTTCTTAGTTGCTGTTGTACGTATAAGGGATTATGTAGATTTAATGCATTTTCGTTACCAAAAATTGTACATTAATTTAATCTATTCTTATAAGGTAAATAAGCAAAATAAAATAAATAGCTCAAACCATACTTCTACATCTAGTTCATGATCACTTTCCATAACCCCTTAATAATATCAAATCTGTTTTCTTTTTCTATTATATTTTATTTCTTTTCTGAGTAGATGACATATTTAAGCAAAAGAATTTTTGAAAATAAATTTTTCTTTACATCGCCATATGATTCATGTAAAATCAAATTGACTGATAATAAAGTGTATTTAATTGCTGGAAAAGGATCTCTATTAACCAAATGCACTTATTTTAAAGAGTTTGACCATGTTAGCGAAGCTGAGCAAAAAATACTTTCTCTTCTCAATGAAAGTCGCTGCACCTGTGAGGTGAGTAGAAATTATGATATTTAAAATAAAAATATACTTTAAGTATAGAGCACTAATTTTTCTTTCTGTTTTTTATGTTATTTTAGGTCAGACCCTGTCAAAGCCGAAAGTGTATGGCATATTGCAAAATGGGCTACGCTTGCAATTTAGTTTCAGAATCGAAAAATGTTACTGGTGAGTTTCGAGTCTGTGCTAACGAAGTCGATGGATATAAAATTCAACCAATTTGGGAGAATCCGTAAGAAACTTCTTTATTGAAATACAAACCCAAAAAATGTTAAGATAATGAATGTAAACCTGTCAATAAGTATATTAAATAGCAATATTGCAATAAAAACTAAAATTTAAAAATTAAAACGAAAGCAGGAAAATGGAGTCTCATCTATTTATGGGGTTAGGAAATAAAATAACCACTAACAAGTAGAAACGACTTACATTTACCAAACCCCTAACGACAAGGCGAAAAATCGATACCGGAATTATGTCCTACTCATGAATTACATTCATTCGTTTTTCGATTTTCTCTCACCAAATTTTTCTTAATAAATTTTTAGCTAACGGATAATCCTGTGTATGCAGAAAAGAAAGAGATGCTTTAAGAGAGAGAGAGAGAGAGCAGCCAAAGCCAAAAAGATGTGAGACAATTAAAAGTACTGGGCCGAATCTTATAAGTCCTTAAACAACGTTTGATATGATTGAAAAAAAAATGATATGAAGGCAAGTGAAGTCTACGTATGCTATGTAAAACTGCCATTTTAAAATGTACATACTTATGTATGTATGTACATTAAAATCAAATTATAAAAACACTTTTTCTATTTGAAACAGTCAAAAATATTTATCTTCTAAATATTTTTTTTAATGATTTCCGCATGATGTGATAATATCTTGTGTTTCTATGATGTATTTATACGAGATTTGCAATTTCCAAGTGTCAAGTTAGTATTTTTTCTGAAATCACGTTGATATTGATGTTTATGTAAGACATGTGTTAAAATCATATGACAAATGTGTATGTCGAAGGACAACCTTTTATGAAAAGGTTGGACTATTTATGATCACTTAAAAACTTTCATTTATGTGAAAATAAGGTAACATTAAACTTATTTCTATTTAAAACTTATTTTAATTAAACACGTATGTACATACAGATATTGATAAGTAAGTTCGGTATGCAAAAACCAAGGGACTTCGTCCTTGAACCCAAAAGCAATTGAAGAATCTCAGTAAGAGATGCTAAGACGATCGGCTTTTAACATCTCTTCTGGCATTACAACTAACTGCACAAAAGTATTGTGTTTAAGAAACAATAAAAGCTGTCATTAAAACAAAGACTTTTATTTGTCGAAATAAAGTAAAAGAAACGTCTAGAAATTTCTAAAGATATTTAACTGGAAATGTTTTGTGTTTCACTCAATAAAGGAAAATAGCACATATACGAATAAAGAAACGTAAAACATTTGTAGAAACTTAAAACTAATGAAAAGGAATTTAAAAAAATAACTTTGTTTAATTAACATAGATACGTAAAATAAATTTCATACTAAGAAATTAATATTAAAGTATTTGCACAATTTTTATGTGTTTCTATATTCGGCTATGCCGAATCATAGATACTCTACACAACCATTATTTAGTGTTAAAGAAAAATTAATTTTGTAATGAAATAATTTTATTTATAAAAATTCTTAAAAATATATGTAAAAAAATAGTCTGTAAATTGTCTTAACAATTAAACAAACAATACTTGTTAATTAAAGAGAGACAAAAGTAATTACACTGCACATACTTTATATATTAGTGCCAAAATTTTCTCAAATATATCTGATAGAATAATATGACATACGAGTAAGTAGGGCATTGTTTGTCGCCTGAAGCATACGGACAATGAATTTATACTTTATAAAGTCGCATATGAATGTTGTAGAAAAACCAAACGGAAAAACCAAATTATAAGTTCGTTTGCTACTCGTGGTGAAGACAATAAGAAATGTAAATAACAGTTTCAATTTGCCGCTTGTGCGAAGCAAAGTATAATTAAGGAGTGCGCACGGAAAAACTAATACCTATATTAAGGCTTTTCCTACTTCCATTTAATTTCTTTTAGTTATTGAAGACTTATGGTCATTTGGTTTAGCTCACTACTTGTCAAAGAAAATTCCATCAAACTATCTCGAATTTCATCCAGTATAAAGAGTTTGAGTCTTTAAAAGAAAACTAAAAGCCCAGCAAAAAATGGAGAGGGTTTTAACCAAAGTAAGATTTAAAAGGAAATTGATTCCTAAAAACGTTGAAATTTTTATTAAAAAAACACCCAAAGCGTTTTAAATTAAAATATTAAACATAATGTAGTTTAAACTTATTTTTAATTAAAAAAGAAGAACGACCCATTGTTTTGTGCGCATCCCCAATTTCGCAAGTATAAGTATAAATACCAGAGCGGCTGTATATTATTTTCAGTCGTGAATTTCTTTCAAAACGTTTAACTTTAAAGAATTTAAAATTATTGGTTTTGTGCTTGATTGGGGTAAGTTTTTTTGTGTTAAAATTTTTGAAAGTAGACATTCTGGAAGTCCTTAATTAGCAGCTACAAGGACTTTGATTTGCACCTTTTGTTACAATATCAGAGTCATTCCTTTCAATCGGAGTTTTTAGATTACCTTCAATGAGGCCCTTTTTATTATTAAGAAAACTCAATTTTATGTAGTTAGTTGCTATATATATATATTTTTTTTAAACTTTTTGATTTTAAAATTTTTTTATGATTTTTATCAGAATTTCTGAACCAGTGCAAATATTTTATTAAAGTTTTTAATTATTCTCTAATTATTTATATAATTATTTTTTAAAAATTCTCTTTTACTTTAAATCTCTTCTACAGATATTTTCATCATGCACGATAAAAATAAAAACTTTAGCATTTCAACACTGTTTTTTCTGGTCGTTTTGGCAATTTATTTAACACCAACACTGGCATGCAACTGTAAATTTTACCATGAAATAGATAACATTTGCACCGCAGACTATAGTAAGTTCTTTTTTATTCATTTCCCAAAAATAATATTTATATATATTTATACATATATATAAAAATATCAAAGATTAATAGTGTTTTTTATTAAGGCCGATAGTACGTCTTTGAAAGGTTCATTAGCAAAACCAGTGACTTTACAAGGCCCCACTGAAAAAAATAGCGAGAGGTGTCGAATCACACGATCTTGGCGGCCAATTGACAGGTGTTTTTCTCGAAATCAAATTTTAATTTCAATAGTTGATGGTAATAGTCACCGTATAGCACGTAGCGCCATCTTGTTAAAACCATATCTCGACCGGATCTAAGTCAATCATATTTTCAAACCAAAAATAATTAATCATGATGCGGTTTTGAACTTCATTGACCGTAACGTGAGCTCCGGCTTCATTTTATTTGTTTATTAACAAATCCGTCAGCCAAAAATGAACCCCATTACTGAACACAATAATCATGATGATGACCATAAAAGTCAAAAAGTGAGCACATTATGATAGTTCATTTGACACTTAGCCCTTTCGTATATCGCATATATCGCTTAAAAAAACACCCTTTACAAAATGTATGTATATTATTAGGATTTTAGAATATTAATCTAGAAAAAATCATTTGAGCACAACAAAAAAAACGGTTCAGGTAATCGGGATCTAGAAGCAACATATTAGGATCGGCTTATAAGTTTTAAGACAAAGTAATTTATCAGATTAATGTCATTTAAATTATATTAAAAATACTACAGGATCTTCATACATTGCGAAACAGTTTTATAAAGTCATAATTTCACTACAAACCATTAGATACAAGTTTATCCCAAATTTAAAAAATTAGATTCAATAAAACCAAAAGATAATGACAGAAGAAGGTAGTGATGAAACTGTTGCTCTAAATAAAGTTGTTGTTAAACCCAAAACATTTGATAAAAATTGTCCAAAAGTCTGTCGAGCGTTCCAGGTATTTTCTAGAATCTTCTAGGAGGAGACATTAGTTTAAAACTAGAACCAATTATGGAACGATCACCAAAATTTCGTAAAACAATTAGTGCTTAGGTAAAACTAATTTTTGTTTAATTTTGTTTCGATTTCAAAATTGTTTTATTTGTTTTTAAGTTATTTTTAGGAATAGACGTCATAAAAACGTTTATTAACATATTGGCGTTTATATAAAACTTGTTTAGGATAAATTTATATAAAGTCTTTATTTAAATTATCTTTTCAATATCTAAAATTAGTATAAACAATTACAAGTTACAGCTTTTAAAATTATTTTTTGGTTTTAGTTGCTGCTGTTCAAGTCAATTTTCAGTTTTTACAAAATGGTGGCCGATTCGCCAGATATGGCTTTAACTTAATAAAATCATACAAGGTAAATTATCGAAATAAAAAACTATTCTTTTACATAAACATAAACTTTACAAGTTGGTAAACGCAAAATTAATACTTCCAACTTGTTATTTTTTATTGTATTTCATATTCTGTTTAAGTAGATGACAGACTTAGGCAAAATAATTTTCGAACATCAATTTTTCAATTCAATGCAACTTGATTCGTGCAAAATAAATTTGACTAATTATCAAGTTTACCTTATTGCTGGAAGAGGATCTCTATTAACCAAATGCACTTATTTTAAAGAGTTTGACCATGTTAGCGAAGCTGAGAAAAAAGTACTTTCTCTTCTCAATGAAAGTCGCTGCACCTGTGAGGTAAGTAGAAATTATGATATATAAAATAAAAATATACTTTAAGTATAGAGCACTAATTTTTCTTTCTGTTTTTTACGTTATTTTAGGTTAGACCCTGTCAAAGCCGAAAGTGTATGGCATATTGCAAAATGGGCTACGCTTGCAATTTAGTTTCAGAATCGAAAAATGTTACTGGTGAGTTTCGAGTCTGTGCTAACGAAGTTGATGGATATAAAATTCAACCAATTTGGGAGAATCCATAAGAAGCTTCTTTTAAAAAAAATCAAACCCCCCAAAAATGTTTAGGTAATGAATGTAAGCCTGTTAGCAAGTATATTGAATAACAATTTTGTTATAAAAATTAAAATTTAAAAATAAAAACGATACAAGGGAAATGGTAACTTATGTATAAATATATGCGAATAACACATCTTTTAATTATTCCCTACTAATGAATAACATTTATTCGTAAGGCGATTTGCTTTTGCCAACATTTCAAAATTTCAGACAACGTAAAAGTCTGGTAGAAAACAAGCGGCTTGTGGGTAAAGAAAATACATACGTGGTGGAAAGCTTAAAAAGGCGTATTTTAGTAGAAAATAAAGACGTGGAGATAATGAGAGAGAACAGTAAAGCGAAAAAGATATAAGAGAAATTTAAAATTATTGTGTAAAACAAATGTCATTTTGTTGACTTTAGGAAAAGATCATTAATTTTTTTTTTTTCAAAAGATAAATAACTTAATTGTCTACATTAGATACTTTGTAAGCCTCATTATCGATCTTAAAAAAATTAAATTAATTTTTATTTTACAAAATCTTTACAAAATATTTATTATTATTAAATGTGCTTCGTGCCTATCGAAACGAATTTTATAAAATAAGCCGACTTATTCGCTTAACTGTGTCAAACACTGTCAATCGGTTTTCACAATTAGCTGGTAGATAAATCATGGGATAAAAAATTAAAAAAATATTATGCTAAAAAGAACATTATAGCCATTTCCATTTTGTCATGATATAAAAACTTTTTGGCAACAATAGCCTAATTGCTCGAAAGCCTTACTCTCAAATTCCATATATAAACAAAATAATAATGTTTAAGTATGGTGATTGATAATTCGTGTGTTCCAAACAGCTACATGCATCTTATGCAAACAAGCCCGAAGTCGTCCATGTATTATATTGACGTAAAACGTTACTATGGCATTAATAGATTAACTCCATGCAATCCACAATCCGCAAATATTTACAAAAACATTAAGGCCCGTTATTATAACTTGCCTTTAAAGTTCCTGACAGTAAAAGTTAATATTAGCTAACGTAAGGAATAAAGTTTCATTTCGTTATTACAACTTCCATTTAAAATAAATTTTAATGGCAAGGCCACAAAATTACTGGTTTCTGTTTACCACAGACTACAACCATTTTTATACAAAGGGGCTGGCTTGACTAGTTGAAAAATAAAAAGTGGCACCTTTATCTAGTACAGACAACTTTCATTTAACAAACCTTACGTTAAAAGTTAAAGGTAAAAAAACTTCCCCTTAGTTTATCGTTTACTTTTAGATTAAAGTGTAGTTATAATATTGAAAAACTAGTTATCTGCCCGATAACATAGTTACTTTAGCTATTGGTAAGTTGTAATAATGGCCCTAAGTAACATTAAGAACAACTAAGAAGTTAATCAATTTGCCTTAAAACAGGGTGCAAAATTTAGTAGATTTTTCACACAAAGTAGTAATTTTATCAAGATACACAAAGTTGATTGATTTACCTAAGAGTTGGTAGAGAGTTGGTACTTTAAGTTTACCTATTCTAATTTTTATAGATATTTTAAAATAAAATAATGTATTTGTATTTTCTCAGGCATGAAAAATAAAGATTTTCAAATAGTACTGAACTCTATTACAAAAAAAAGTACTTTTTCGATATTTAAAGTACTAGAAAAAAATTATAATATTTTTATTATTTCTTTCCGATAAATTAAAAACGAGTAACGACTGTATTCTCTAATATAAAATGTGCTGGAAGATATTTGCAATTTTTATCGCTGACACATAAGTACTAGTTATGCATGCAAAAGCGCTGACATTTCAAAGACGGTAACTTTTCTGTCATTTTGGTTATTTTTAAAATTGTTAATTTTTATTTACTATTTTAGAGGTTATTTAATAAAACATTATTTTAACATTATAAAAAATTGCATTGACTTTTCGTTCTCTTAATGTCTGATCAACTAGAAGTTTAAAGTAGGGACAGTACATCAAGCGTAAAAACTTTTACTTTTTTAATTGGACATTAGATCTGTCAAAAATCGAGGATGTAGTGTAAATTTGAAAAAAAATTAATAGTGAACTAAATTTAAAGATAAGCTCAAGATTGAACACGCAAAAGTAAAAAGTAATCTTACTCGTATATACACTTTACTGATGTTTTGGCATGCAATTCAATTAATTTTTGATGATTTTTCACATTTGACTAAATCTTTGTTAAGCGATTTATACATATGTATATAGGACGAAAAAGCTTAGGAAATTTTATTCTTCTAATGAAACTAAATGTTTTTAAAAAAAATTTTTCGCCAGTAAAAATCATATGTACTATCATTAAATTTTCTTAAATGGATAAATTTAATAGTTTCCCAGACGTATCATAAAAAGTATTGCCTTTGCATGGGGATTACCATCATCACCATTGCTTGCTATCACCCATTTTGTAATCAGACAAAAAGATTAATAAAAATCATTATAATTCTTTTTTGTTTTAATCAAAATATTCTGTTTCTTATACACGCAAAGAAAAAACATGGTTCAAACATGATCACGACAACCATTGTATTTTCTCTACGAA
>NDXZ01015222.1:0-20446 GCA_003055125.1 Paykullia maculata
CGAACGTCAAATATTAACGAACTATACTTAACAAAAGAGTCAATACATTTTCTTAACAATTCGCTTAATTTAGTTTAAATTTTTGGGCCCACTTAAAAAATTCCGGCTTTTCTACCTCCTTTTACAAACAAAATTTAATTTAAATTTAAAGAAATTATTTTTGTCTACAAGGTTATATAAACTTAAGTAGTTTTTAGTTGTCTTTACCTTTTGTTTCCTTTTTTTTTCTCATTTTGGTAATTGTTCAAGGATTTTGCGTCAAAAAAAAATGTTTTCATTAGACTTATAAGACTTTAAAAAAGCTTTAAATACTTTTTGATACTTACAAACACACCAGTAAACTTCAAAAAATAGTTTAACGCATTTAAATTAAAAAGATTATGCAATTTTTTTTGCATATTTGGCACTTGCCCAGAAAAAAAACGTTATCATTTTCAAATCGACAAATGTGGACAGCTGCAGCACGATTAGCACTTTATATGTAACGTTATTAGCACAGATTCGTTATTAACTTTTTCTCTTTCGCTCTCTAACTTCCTCTATCTCTTTAAGCATCTTTTAGATTTTCTTTGTACTTTTTCAACGAGAGTATTTGTTGCCTTAAATGCTTGAAATTTTTAACGGGCTTAGTTTGTTTTTTTTCAAGTTCCAATTTTAAGATTTTATATACATGTACATACTAAAGGCCTGCATTTGCATACCATATTGTTCAGACTAAACGAATATACCATGGTAATTATCTGTTACTCTTGTTATAAACGAGAGACTGTTATGTTATGTTATGGTATGGGTTTGCTTTAATATACTCATTATTCTCATAAAAACAGTATCAGCTACTTATGTATTGGATTAGGTAAGAGACTTACTTGTTGTTTTCTTTTTCAATAACTGTTGTACACACAAAAAAACTTGTTTGGGATTTAAAAGAACAGTAGTTACACAAGTATTTTAACAATTTTTTTTTATAAAATAATAAACGCATTATATTTTTTCTGCGTACTTTAATAACTACACAGAGGGAAAAAACCGTTGTTGAAATAAAAACCAGGTGTTCTTAGAAAAATGACACCATCCGTTGTCAAAAGTGAGCTGAGCACGTTTTTTCTTAATTTGACAACGGGTGGTGTCATTTTTCTAATTTTTATTTCAACAACAACCGTTCTTGTTTTGACAACGCTTCGTTCTTATTTCGACAATGACCGTTATTGTTTTGACAACGCTTCGTCTTGATTGATGAACAGGTCGTTCACAATTTGACAACGTCTGGTATTTTTAGATTTTCGTTCTCGTTTTGACAACATTTCGTTCTTGATTTGACAACATTTGGTATTTTTTATTATTTCGTACTTAGTTTGAAAAACATTTGGTCTTATATTTGTGAACAGATGTTCTCGAAAAAGTGAGAACGCTTCGTTCACAATTTGACACCAGCCGTGTATAATTTTAGAACGTCTTTTTCCCCTCAGTGTATGTATGTATGTGTGTATGTACACACAAATGTTCTGTTTTACAATTTTGAAAGAACCATAGGTATACAGATATATTACGTTTTTGTCTGTTTATCCCTTTACACCCAAACCGTTTCTAAGAATAACAATACAAACTTGTAACAGTAGGTATCAATAACTACTTAAAGCAGCAACACAACAAAACTGTTACATTTTGTTGTAACAATGCAATTCTTTAGTACATGCCTATAAATATACAGATATTTACAGTGCGAGGGAGATATTGATAATATATTGAAGATTTGACCTCTTTACTTACTTCGGCATGATCATTCAGAGTGCAAAACTTTTTCTTTGAAAAGCAATTAAGATCAATAAATCAAGTAAAAGTCTAGGGGGAGCTGACTGATTTTCTAATTAATGTCTTTTAACCAAAGTTTTTGTTTATTGGAAAATGCGTGACTGAGCGCTAATAGGTCAAAAGTTGTCCTTAAAGCTATAAAAAAATGTCTAGACTTTTAGAAGGTAACATGATACGCCAATATGTATTGTTCAATGCGATCTTTGCGGTGGTCTGTTACCTAATGTTTTTACACAAAAATATATTTTGCTTAGCCACTAGGTAACGCTTTACAAACACATGTAGATATATTCTGCAAACTCCATAGAAAATTTCATATTAAAAAAGGGAATTTTGTTTAGTAAAATGTGGTTTTCGAACACATAAGTTTATCAACATCTTAAAATGTTTAATTTTAAATTTTAAATAATATATTTTTTGCTATATTCTGTATATTTATAGTCTTAAAAGTACTAAAGTGAAAACATGAACTTTACCTTTCTGCACTAATCCATTTGCAAAATGTGTTAACAAAATTTTTCATGAGTAATATAAATAATTTATTGGAAACATTTAAAGTTCAAATAATGTTGTATGGAAAAAATTTTTATTAAAAATAAATTACCAGTAGACTTCAAATAAATAAGAAACCTTCTAAGCATTTAACCAACAATTGTTTTAATATAAGTTTATTAAACAGTTTCTTAAAATAGAAACATTTATCGAATATTCTCATTTCAAAAGTCTAAAATACTTGTTCCAATATATTCTTAAGTTATTCAATATTAATATCCATAAAATTACCTGATTTTAATGCTAAAAAATAATTTAAATTCAATCATAGTTGCTTGTGATTTCTGGGAAATTAAAAAGATTTAAATTGTAACCTATTTTTTTATTTCACTGACCCACTTAAGTCTCTAAGATTGTAAAGAGGATAAAACAACGTTAATGTCTATTTGAAAAAATCATTTAATTAAAATGTTATTAAACTTTAATTTGTTTCTCTCTTATTTTTTTTATATCTGCACGTATTTTAGTTCGTCTTACAACAAGTTTACCAATATCAGCAATGCCGTTACAATCTTCCTTCTTGTCTTTAGAAACAGCTGCTACACAAAAACGGCATCAACAGCAGAGTGCAACGCCAGAAATAGAAAATCCAGCAAACCTACAATACACTGGAGATTTCTTTGTTGAAACAATTTCACTCTTAAGCTCCCAAGACAGGGGTAGCTTTGTAATAAACCGTGATAGTGATGATTTCACTACTTCTAGTAGCGGTATAGATGATGATGTTGGTAACAATAGTGAGAGTAGTAGAGAAAGTTTAGGCAACAAGTTGCCAATTTCATGGTTCGCCACATCTCAGCATACGGGGAATTGGCGGATAAAAAAAAGCGCAAACTCACATACACACACAAACGCTGATGTGTTAACAACAAACATGTATGACTCAAATTCTGTATTAGATGAAGAAACAGAAAATGACCAACATAACATTGCTGGTGCTACTGATGACGATAGCAACGGAAAGAAGAAATACATTGAAGTACAAGATGTTGATGATATATCATCAAGAGATTTTTATAAAGCAACAATAAATGACTTTAAGCTTAAACAACAAAAGCAGCATGTCACAAATAACAATAGCAATAACAATAAGTGGCATTATAGAGATGATGTAGTATCGAACTTCTCAGTATCAAAGAAACACAAAAAATCAGTCAAGACTAAAAGTGCAACAGGAACGATCTGTTCGTCGGAAAACAAATGGCAGGGTAAAACGAAAAGCAACACTAATGCTGCTGGCGGCATTAGTACAGAGTCCCTGAGTTTATGGCTGGTAAATGAGCTTTGCGAACAAGACGACACCATTGAGTTTAGGTAAGTACCTTTTAAGACTTGTTTTACTTAAACTGCAGCAAGACTAAATATATAATACATACATATGGGAATGCTGTTGCCGGCATCATGTTCAATTCTATGTACTTTGACATGCCATTTGTAATTTCTAGATCCATACAGATAGGAAAGTCAATTTAGCCATGTCCATGTATTTGCCTATTAAAACCAACTTTCTGAATCGTCCTATCAGAAAAGTCCATGAGAATTTTGCTATTGAAAAGCAGAAAAATCGTTCTATAAAGAACAGACCTAAGTATAAGAAAAAACACGTTTAAGTCTTTGTTTACGTAAATTCACGTATTTTTATGTAAACTCACGAATATCATAAATTGAGGTATAGTCGCGCCTAACTGGCCAGATCGATTTAACTAATAATAGAAACACATTATCTTCAAATTTTAGATGGACGTTGTACCTCCCATAAAAAGGTAATGGTTTTTATCGTATAACTTGAGAACTGGTATAGTTTCAGTGACCATCTGTACATTATTATAGTGGACAGTATACTATTTGAGCCTCCCATACACTATTTTTTTGGTGTACACTATTTTTGCTCCCAAATGTTCACTTTTTTCACTATTCCCACAGTACTTAGCAAAAAACTTTAAATCATCTCAAATTATATAAAAACTGTTATTGGAAACTATTCATGTTTGATATCACTACATGTCTGGTAACATTGAAAACAATAGGAAAGAAAACAGAACTTGTCAGTTGATTGTTCAAATGCAAGGCGTATCCAGAGCAGTTAAAGTTGCCAGCGCATCTGATAACGTTTTTTTGTATTTTTATCATGGTTGGATGTCAAAATTTTTTTATTTGCTTTGTGCACCTAAGTGTGTGTACGTTCCTGTCTTTTATTTAAAGTGTGTGTTTAAATCATAACTGTTTAAGTCGAAAAATGTCAAAAAATATAACATTTACTATTAATTGATTGATAACTTAATATTTTGACGCAAATACATTTCTTTTTTAACTCCTTGTCGAACAATTTGTGCAAAACTAAATAAAATATTTTGCATGCAACTATTTACGAGTTTTTTTAATTATACCAACATGTTTTTTACAATATAAAATCTAAAAATGGCCCTAAAAGGAATAGAATATCGATGGTGTGCACAGCGAGCCTCTCTTGTTTATTATAAAATTCTAAATTTGTTTGGTCAAAAAATAATTAGTGTCAATTGTGGTGCTCACATTTTAAATAATTGCATACAAACTGCTGCTGAAACTCTACCAATAGATACCGAAGTTATAATTGTTAAACTACATCAACTTTATTCATATTTTTACATTTAAAAAGTTAGAGTAGAAAAACTTAAAGATAATTGTGACAATGTTGATGAGGAATATAAAAACAGTAAAACACGTTGGATAACATTACCAGCTTTATGGCGAATATTGGAATTATTTGTTCCTTACAAAAATATTTTGATATAAGTAGATTTCGCACTTTCTCTGCCTGCATCTAACGCCTCAACAGAAAGGATTTTTTCAATATCTAACGATATTTGGTCTTCAGAAAAATCACAAATGATAAACTTTGGAATATCTCATAATAATAAAATGCAAATTTGATTTGTTCTGAACTTAAAACATTTCTAACGAATCAGCCTGATATTTAAAAAAAATACATTTACCTGAAAAATATCAGAAGTAAAAAATATAAATTAACATACTTATGTGTATATTTGCAGCAATGCATTTTTAATACCTTTTTGTAAAATAGTAATTTTAATAAATTAATTTTGTTATGTTGTAAAATCGATTAAATGTATACACTATTTTTACATAGAATTAATAGTCACCAAACTTTGTGCAAAGCTAGACTTAGAATGCACTAGAAGTAAAAAGGTAGGCGTGGCACCTCCCATACAACAAAAATATGCTTGAAAACTTTTACATCAAAAAATTTGGAGAAATAGAGCAGAGGGTGTGGCACCGCCCATGCAAAGGAAACATTAAGGGAGGTATTTAGGAATGTATAAAAAGCACAATATTTAAATTAATAACTCTAATAAGTAAGAAAAACGAGAAATGTTATGTGTTGCGGTAATTATTTAATAAAAGTTTACTTTTAAAACTTTCCATTGCATACCTGTACGTTGGTGATTCGTCCCAGTCGAATATAGCACTCTTACTTGTTTGCCCTGAATTAGTTTGAAATAAAGTTTGTGTGCGTGTGTTTGCATGTGTTTCTTCATCACTTCTCTAACCTGCTGCAATGTAATCACAAGGACCAGTAGATCATGCAAATGCAAAAGGTCTAAAAAATCCGAAAACCAATTAACATTAACACAACTGTCGTGTTAAGAGAACTCGATTTTATTATTTTGTCTGTTTCCGGAGAACATTCTCACACCTAGACTATTAAAATCAATTCGCTAGCTTTCATCTAAACTGTTCAAATTATTTTAGGTTATAAAAAATGTATAGTATTAAATGTAAGACAACCTATAAAAAGGTTGACTTTATTTAATTTTATTAAATAATTTTCGATTTATTTGAGTTAATTTTGGTCAAAAATTATTTATGTAAATCGCTTTAGTAGGAAAAAACGAAAAGTTTTGTTATATTCCAGAAATCGAATAAAATTTACCCTGTTCTACAACTACAAACAAAAACTTAAATCATTTTACTTAGTAGAAGCAAATATGTGGGCCAAACCATCGAAAACTTTATCTTAGAAATATATGATTGGCATAAATATGTTTTAGAAATTCAAAAAAAAAATAGATCTACCTAATGCTATTATCGAACATAGTGAGAATAAAAATAACTGCATTTTAAGTCGTATATTTTCACATAGAATTTTCCTCCTAAAAAGGCATTAAAATTAATGAATCAATAGCAATTTTAAGATGACAAAAAACATTTTGGATCAAGCTTTATTTAACTAAGTTTTTTTCTTTTACTTTAACCTTTCTATTTTCCTGAACATTTAACCCCTTTTCAAATTTAAAATTACATTAAATTTTCAAACAAGAGCTAAAGTTACACAGACACTTATCTCACAAAAAGAGTTCCTTAACAATAATGTTTAAACTAATTTTTTGTAAACAATTTTTCCAATTTTTTTTTCAATTTCAGAGTGTTTTTTCGCATGAAATTTAAAACTAACAACCTGCGTAGCAATGACAGCAACAAGAACAATTTAAATTTCAGCAACAGTGCTTGGTTTAATGCTAATGGTAACCTGGATCTTAATGCCAGTGCAACTAATGGCGATGAAGCACAAATAGTTGTTTTAAAAAAAACGTTTCAATTTCAAATACGCAAAGGTAAGTGCAAACTGTTGTAGATACATTCACACACACAAGCTGTGTAGCATATGAAAGTTTTCTTTAAAAGTAGTTTAAAAAACCCCCTGTTACTCTTTATCAAAAAGATGTATGTACTTGTGAAAAACATTATGATGGGAGAGTGGTTTTTATTCTATCATATGATTAAGATTAAGAACTTAAAATATTGCTCCATTTTTTATCTCTTTAACTTTTTTGTTACTTTCTTTTAAAGACTGTCATTTGATATTGCGTGAAACTTCAATGGGTACATTGGACTATACTATTCTGCCTTTATACTGCATAGAATGCACAGTACATTTTCCCTCCTATAAATACCTTAATAAGATAACAGCCTCCGATCCCAATCAAACTCCAACTGGTATGCTCATAGAGCTGCAACGACTTAATGTTCCCTGCGCCAGTGGAGGTTATGTACGCTTCAATAAGCACAAAGAATTGTGTGGCAAACTGGAAGAGCTGGATCACTCCGATCGTATCTATCATTTCAATGTGGGTGATGATGAGGCGTCTTTAAAATTCTACAGGAGTCCTATGTTTAGCTTAAATTTTAAATTAGTAGATTATTGTTATAATGTTAGTTCGAGTAATGACAGCGGTGAATTTTATATACGACCAAGTATGAAAAATACTTTGGAGTGCTACTTTCGTATACATTTACCATACGGAAATCGTGTACTGCTGCGTATGGTGACCAATAATGACAGTGACATCTTACCTATGCCGCCATTGATGTCGGATAACGATGGAAATGCTGTGCAAGAGGAGGAATTGTATTCGATCTTTACGAGTCAGGGGACAACAGTAGATGCACAAGTGATAAATTTAACTGTAAATAGTGCTAAAACATTTTCTTCATATTCGTCATCGCTTATGCCATTGTTTAAACTGCCCAATATGAATGACACAAATAATCATAAGTTCATGGTAGAGTCAAAGTATAAGGCATTTGAAGGCCTAGGTTTGGACTCGTTTGATTTTTTGGCCGCTACTAAGGCCAATTTGCAAACGGCCTTCTCGGGTACAGCCAATTGTGTGGGTGTAATAATAAAGGTCTTTGAAAATGATAACTCCAAATGGTCGCATTGCGTGAACAATACAAAACATATGAGTGGTTTCATTTTGGAATCCTCTAGTAATACCTTAAGCATACACCTTTTCCATGCCGCTGCTGCTTTTAGCTCTGAAAAGAATGGCAAAGAAAGCTACGTAACGGCTAACAAAATACCTGCCATTCATTTGTCCTATCAAGCTAGACCTCTAACGGATATTGTCTCTAATTGTGCCTTTGGTTGGATTGCTATGGATCAATTTTGCATAGCAGCCATTGAAATTTCTTTGAATTGGTATGAGTCTGAAAAGTATTGTTTGAAGCTAGGAGGACACTTAGTTTCGGTTCGCAACGAACAACAGCAACATACCATTAATGAGCTGCTGTTAAATAGCCCAGGTTATACGGATCAAAATGCATACTGGGTAGGGGGTTCAGACAAGAGCTATGAGGGAGATTTTCGCTGGAGTGATGGATTGACATTTCAGTATACAAGTAAGTTATACATTGTATTTTTATTAACATGTTTTTTTTGCTTAATTTTATAAATACAACTTAGATTGGTTTCCGGGCTGGTCACAACATGGCCATTACAATAAGCAACCCAACGATGATGGTCTTAGCAGTCAGGATTGCATAGAGCTAAGACGTTACTTTCGGACACCACCTGGGGCTCAGTCAAATCGTAGTCCCTTAACCAATAAATACATGTGGAATGATCGCGATTGTAGTGCGAATAACTTTTTAATTTGTGAAAGAGCCATGACTGATGGTAAATTAAATTGCTATTATATTATAACAACAAAACGTTTATTTTTCTTTTTTACAAAAGATTCTCTACGACGTAGTTATATTAACGATTGCAACAAAACAGTGTCTCTGACTAAAGAACATCCACGTGCCTCCATATGGAGTCCATCATTTCCCCGCCAATACCCTGACAATGCTAATTGTTTTACCACAATAACAGCACCTACGGGTTATCGCATAGTCATCGAATTCGAAGAACTTGTTATAGAGAATGAACAAGGGTATGTTGGTAACGAAAATAAAATTGTGAATTTCTTTTTTATTATTTCATTATATTCCCAACAGTTGTACATATGATTATTTAGAGATTACCGAACCCAACCTCTCTGAGTCTCTTAGATCATCTGTTAAACAAACATCTTCCAAATATCGTTATGCTCAAAATATCAATAGCAATATTCAGAATGGCTTTAATCTTAAATTTAACCATAATAATCCTAATTCAAGATATTTTCGAAAACGTAGCCCCTACGATTTAAGGTACTCAATGCCGGCAGCAAATAGTTTAAAATTTTCGCAAAATTCTATAACTGAAAACGTTTATGCTCCACAAAATACCGATTATGCCGGCTATGACTTGGCCCAAAATAATTATCAAAAACTTTTAGAAATCTATTCGAGTCTTTATAGTCCCCGCAATAACTTTATTATACAAACACCGGATTATCCCAAAGGTAATCCTTACTTTCAACATGCCTCGACACACAGCAGCAGTCACAATCATAACAACAATAATCGTGCTGCTCAAGAAGCTCTGCCCAAACGTTTGTGTGGTGACTGGAGTACGAAATTGAAATTGTTGCGTTATGTGTCGACTGGCTCCTATTTAGGTTTGCATTTTGTATCGGATTATTCTCATCACTTTGGTGGCTACAAAGCAAAGACGTATATGGAAAATAGTGAGTATTAAAAATTTTTTTTTTCTTTGTAAATACCCAATATTTGTTAATCACTTCGAAACTTTTTCTGCACTTTCATTCATATTTGTGTGCGAGTGTGCGTCTAACAGAGTTATTGTTTATCTATTGTTTTCAAACATATATTTCTTTTTATTATTATTTTAATTTCTACATATTTATTTTTAACTTCCAATTCACTCGGAATTTCAGGAGCAACTTTTTATTTTTTTAGAAAATCTACAGTACTTGGCAATAAAATTATACCTACATACATATACATATAATTAAACTGCAGACAATGACAGTCTTTAAGCAACGAACGCTGTTGTTGAAATTTATAAATATTAAATTAACGCTTCTTAGAGAGAACAACTCTTTTGCATCATATGTTACAATATCGTTGGCTTAGTCAGCAAATATTCTCTTTTTTGTTTAACTCATCTGTTATTAAATACTACTGACTGTAAAATTCCAAGATAAAGCTTTTCAAAACTATAGGCCCTTTTAGTACTTAACACATTTGCCTTTTATGATTTTCTAACTTTAATGTGAACTAATCAGATTTTCTTAAAATTTTTTTATTGTTTTATTATATTTAGTTATTTTTTAATAAATATTTGAAAAATTCATATATTTTTTTTAATTATCTAACGTAAAATTAAGATTGCACAGCAAGTGATTTTTAACAAAGGTTTATATAACATAAAAAGTATAACATATGACATATTTTTTTTTCATTAAATCTTGTAATTTCGTACAATATATATATATTTTACTAAAAAAGAAACATTAGTTTCGAAGTAAATTGTTTCATATAATGCACGAGGCGCAAACTTCAATTTTGTGCTCGCCATACAGACAAACTGGGCATATCTTAATTTTTCCAATTGTTTTTATTTTTAATAATATTTTAAGAATCCATGGAGTTATGATTAAGGCTAACTTTGGATATTATTTCTGAGAGTTGAGGTTATTGTTGGCATATCAAGCCTGTCATTGAGTTAATATTTTGTAAGTCCTGAAAAAAGTTTTTTTTTTTTTAAATTAATACGACTTAGAGACTTTTGCTCACTTTGAAACATATTATGTGAATAAATTATAAATGAATTAATAAAAGATTTGTTTAAAATTTCGAAAAGTTGACATAACGGCCACCTGTTGGTTTTGCTTGAATGTTTCAACTCCTTCTTTGGAACTATTATAAAACTCCACCATGATGGGTTTATTTGTGTTGGTATTGATAGTGCCCTGTTCAATACAATATGATAGAAGATAAATCATTTTGCTGGGCTTTGGCTTTTAAGATAAAAGGGTGAAGAAATTGTAACAAAACGGAAGTCGAGCAAGATAAATCCGTTGCTCTAGAATCTTGCTCGACTTCTGTGTCACAGCCTATTTTGCTTTCGAATTCATCGTTGTTGTCACTCCAGGAAAGAAAGTGCTCAATTTCTTTATCTTTAGTGATCGTTGATCAGCCATCTTAAAAATATGGTCAAATTATTTGTACTAGAAAACGAAAACGTCATCCTTCATCAATTTGACTACGGCAAAAAATTAGAAACGTAAAAACAAACGCTTACGATGTGCGCAGTTCGCCGCACGTCTACATCCATTTACAGCTTGCAAGTGGCTAACGCTATAACGCGCGTTGTCATTTTAACGAAGGATGACGGTGCAGGATTAAGTTAATTTTTTGAAGTTTAAAATATATTTAAACATTTGGCGTGTATTTAATAGCACGAATATCCGTTACTTTGACAAAGTAACGAAAGAAAGTTTTTAAAAAACGAAAAATCCAAATAGATGACATTTAAAAATCTCATTTTTCATAAAAAGTGGACTTATTAGATTTGCTGACTAATCCAACATAATGTGTCCGACCCACAATGAGTGGTTTTATATTAGAGCCTTGACAACTTAAATCTCATTGGTATTGCAACATTTCTACATTTTATTTTTAACGAACATAAAAATTACCATCTGCCATTATGTCTTATAATCTTTAATTTTGGACTGATCATTGCAAAAATTGGTAGTGAAATTTGTGTTTGTGTAAGATCTTGTAGATGATTTGCGAATGATGGCGCATGTGAAATCAAGGAGCGATTTTGGACTGATTTTAAAAAATCCATTAATACATTAGTTTTTAAAAAAAAATTTATTTGTGTTAAACTTTATTCTGATTCGAACAGTGTTATTACATTAAAAAATTTCATTGAAATATATTCGAAATCACAACCTTTACTTTCATAACAAAACTTAATGGGCAGACAGACGCTCGTACAGATATCGTTTATTCGATTCAGAAACTAATGCTGAGCCAATTGTTATAATTTAAGATGTAAACGGGACTATATCCTTATTTTTTTCGTTACAAATAAAGGCACAAATATTTTATATCCTTATAGCCTATGGTGATGACCACAAGAAACGTTTCTCCTGATCATGTTAAAGATTTTTTTAATAAAAAGAATATTGAATTATAAACTTTACTATACATTTGACAGATGCTAAGCGTATTCCTACTTAATTTCAAAATAAAACAACTGTTGTCGCTCATTTACTTAAAAACCCAAAAAAAATCTGTTATTTTTCTTGACAAAAGCTTTAACAGTATGGGTCTCTAGATACATATATGTATTAAATAAAAAAATTGCGATTGCTATACTCGATAGCTTTAAGTTACAGATACTTTATCCAATTACTGTTCTTTGTAAAGTTATTTTATACACAAAGTAATAAAATAAATAATTTTTATCTTATGTCATAAATTTTATTGCAATTCTTCATCAATAATGTAGTAACTAGACACAGGTCACTTTTCATTCTGCCATAATATGTACTTCTTTTATGCATTAAATAATTTCTAAATCAAACATTAAACATACAATTTTCTATTATTTATATCTATTTTTTACATCAATAAATATGCCAATTATCTTTACATTTTATAATATATATTTACATTTATTACTATTTAATTATACGCAATTAAAAAAACCTTGAAACAAATCAAATGCACCTGCTAACATAAAAAAAAAACACAAACGTATGTATGTATGTAAATAATGAAAATCTCGTTAAAATCTGTTGCAAAAACTGCCTTAATGAAATGCAAAAAATGCGTAAAATATACAAAAATATAAAAAAATAAATAAATAAAAAATATAAAACACGCAAAAATAACAATTATATCTTCATTCAAAATTTTACGCATAATTTCAAACCTAAATGCATATGTATGTATGTACATAATATTTAAAACTGTTATTGGCTTGGTTCGATAATGGTTTACTACCACTTCTCTTCTACTGCTATTTAACATTACTACATTATTTCTACTACTGTTAACTACTTCCACTTTTAATTAAAACCTCTAAATTGCAACTGTAAAATCTATCCAGGAAGTCATTCGTTTAGTGGTAAGTTGTGTACAAAATGTATTATTTCTTTTATTTCACTTGTGTTTCATTAGATTTGTTGTTGTTGTTAATATTTATTTTTGTAACGTTCATTGATATGTATGTGAATGTGGGAGTGTGTTGTTTTAAATTTCTAATGCTTGTTTTCTGCATTTTTGTTTAATCTTTTAAAATTTGTATTATTTATTAGACAGTAACCCACAACATCAAAACAGTAGGTATTAAAACAAATATTTGTTTATAAAAAAAATGCATTTAAAATTTGTGTATTTACCCCATATTCGCTTTCAAAAAAGTTAAAACATTAATAATGAATATGGCCGTTAATATATGTATTTTTTAATGGTAGTTAAACATTAATAGTGTTTTATCAAATTCGTTCTCCTGTAATTACAGTCGTTTGTTGTTCCTTGCTTCCACAGACATTTTTAAAAGTACGAAAAGCAAATACATATGTACTTTGCCTTAACACGATTAGTTAGAAAAAAATGTAATATTAAAAAATATATCACAAAATACTAACAAGCCAGCCAATTGTGCATCTGGATTTAGAAACGTGATTTAATTTTTATGATTGACATATCTGATTTAAGCCAATTTATAATATTTTTCAATACTTTTCAGATGTTTTTCAATTCGGCTATTTGGGTAATTTCTAAGACTTTTCAAAAAAAAAATTTTAAAAAGAGTAATGTCACTCTTTTACGCTCTCCTTCAAAATTTGTGCTTAATTGGTACTCTGTTATGACCACATGGAAAGAAAAAACATGATTGAGTATGATTACGCAACATGTTTTATAAAATAGTTAAAAAATATGATGGTCACTGAAATCATCTTAATGATTGTCACAAACATATTATTGTTGTATTCAGCTCTTACGCCAATACCAACTTCATATACATATATGGTTGCTGGAATCAATTTTATATCTATCTTAACATTTAAGTTGATTACGGCAAATCATAAATATGTTACTCTTAGATTATGGTTGTCATATATTCTGAGAGCATCATATTTATTATTATTTTTATTTGTTACCTACAATTAAGTAAATGATTAACATAGTTATGGTTCAGTCACTCGCCTAAAATTAACTACAACAATAATATGTTTGGGCAATCATATAATCAATTACAGTGATCATAGGATATTATCCCGTGACCATACTCAATCATATTTTTATTCCGGGTGTATTCCAATTGTAACAACTGACTGACTGGCAACTTTGCCCTGTCTGACAAGACCCCGTTTCTACACATTTGATGAAACCGATTTGATTTCTTTTATGAGTTAACAATTTTTGAACCAGTTTTGCCAGAAACAACAAAAAACGCTAAATTAACTTTAAAATTTAACTAAAACGATTTCGAATTTTGTCAAAAAAGGCTTAAAAGGCAAAGTATTTGTAATATTTTAATTTTTTTTTTTTTTGATAAAAAACCATTTTTTTAACAACAATAAAAATTGAAAACAAAAGCCCTTAAGTAGCAAAAAGTCGATCAATTTAACTTTTTACGTTTTAGAAAAATAAAATATCAATAAAAATATATTTACTTTCCCAGCAGAAACTTGCAAAAACGGATACAAAACTCTCAACTTTATATACATACAACTGAAAATATGTTTTTTCGAAAATAAAAATAATAATTATACAGAAAGCCTACTTTTTTTCATAAAAAAGTTTTTCTAAATCCTTTTGTCATATAACATGAAATGTTGAAGTAAAACATAATATTAAACATTTTTCTGGTATAAATAATTTGCATTTTAATTGCAGCACGTTGGTAAATATGTATGTATTTTTATTATATAGTCCTACTTTTTTTAACCTTCATTTTAATTAATTAACTGTAAATATTTTTTAAACATTAAAACGAATTTGCAGTTTATTTAAGTGTACGTTGACTTTTTTGTTATGAATTTTTTATTTTGTTCTTTAAGTGTATTTTTTATTTATTTATTTTTGATATTTAGATCATTATTTAACTGTTTTCAGATGAATTGTTGCATGCTTTCAATACCTGTTATAATGTATATAATGTTTATAATTTAATTAATGCATTTTTTGTGTGTGTGAGTGAGGAATTCTCTTTCCATAATTGGTTTATTTAGTTCATTGTTGACTTTAATAGCAGGATTGGTTGAGAAAAAATTAAAAAATTCAAAAAAATACATATATAAAAAAAAATTTTTTTAAAAACTACATAAACGTTTAAAAAATAATAAATTTCCTTAAAAAACTTATTGGGCTTTGTTTCCTTTTTATGTTGCAGCTGCATCTGAATGCTCTAATGAACGTTTGAAACCATACAACGGTTCATGCTATCTATTTGTATCATATCCGGAAGTTGATTGGTGGACAGCACAGCAGGTTTGTCGAGGTATGGGAGCCAAACTGACATCAGTTTCTTCGGCCGATGAGCATAGGTAAAATAAAGTGTATCTAAATATAAAGGGAAAGATATTGTGTGTTAAGCTAAAATTTAATATAAAACAAGTAAGAGCGCTATACTCGGCTATGCCAAATCCTATATACCCTTCACATATTTACATATCCAAAAGGAATTTTAAATCATAGATTTTCTTATAATATTAATTTAAGTTCATATAGGTTTTTCGCCCTTATCATATTAATTTTCGGATTTTGGTGGTTTTTTAATAGCAAAAATTTGAAGGAAATTTCTGATCGTTTGACATCGTACGACATCGGGGGGCTGAGAAAAGTTTATTTCAAACAACACACGGACAGATGGACAGACGGACAGACGGACTATCGACTTCCCTATCTATAAGAATTCTGAATATATATATTTTATAGATCGTAAATAAATACTTGAGAAATTATAAATGGAATGACAAGCTTATATGTATATAACTTTTCACCTGTGGTTAAGGATATACAAATATTTAAAGTACTTTAGGTCAGCGTTACCGTTAAAGAAAAAACGTGGCAGAAATTGCTAATAACATATTTACCCTTACAATTCTGGGACAAATGTTTTATTACGTAAAACACACAAAAATTATTATTATTTGGCAAATAAATCCCAAATCTAATATGAAAAAAAATCGTAATTAAAATCAGTGTGAATAGACATGCATACATATGCTTCACTCTCACCTAATGAGAACTATAAGAACAGAGCCTGTAACCTCTATTAAAAACCATGAGCGGCAATCAGGTAACACAATCATATCCAAAGTTAGTTACAAGCCTAAGAAAATTGATTTATATATGTATGTACACGCACATGTATGTGCATATGTACTTATGTATAATTCAGAACCATTTTTTTTTTCAAAATTATTTTTGCCTATACCTTTGCGAAACCTGAACCGATATTCTGCAAATTACCAAAAAAGTGTTTTTTACACATATTTAAATATAACAAAGATGTCTGTTGGTTACTAGTCAGATATGTATGTATGTATATGCAAATTTTGCACTTTATATGAAATAAATTTGTAACTCTTTAATTTTCTACATTATTTAACGAAAAATGTATGTAGATTTTGTTTGGAATTTAACTCTAGTAGTATCACCTTTGGGTCAAAATGACCCACAAAGTTCAGATATATGGCAATTTTAATATTTATATGAAATAAATTTGTAAAACTCTATATATTTCTACATTGTTTAACAAAACAAAATAAAAAATTTTATGGAAATTAACCCTAGTATCTGCTTCGGGTCAAAATGACCCACAAGCTGTATTATCTCTAAATTCTTTAATATTTTTCATTATTTAATAGAATTAATAAATATCTTTGTTTTAATAAATGAATTGCTATAAAAAAAATTTTATCAACTCTATGACATATTTTGGGTCAATGTGAACTTTACAAACTTGAGTTAAACAGTTTAAATTTTTTTTTTTTTGCAGTTTATATATTTAAACAAATGTAGTTATTAATTTTTTTTTGATATCTCCATTTTTGTAAAATAATCTTAAAGTTAACTTTTTTCTTTTTTTCAAAAATCCCCATGCTTTTATAAGTTGTTAGAAAATTTAATTTATATTTTTAGTAAATGTTTGACTTATAGAATATTTGTTAATGGTTTTTTTTTCGCACAATGGTAAAGCTGCTTAAAATATAAAACCGGAAAAGAAAGTTTTTAGCGAACACTTTTATAAAGTGCCTTTTTGCTATTTATACTTTTTTTTGTTGCTTTAAAAAAAATAAGAAAGTTTAAAGAATGACGGTTAATTCATTACTCAGGATATGCTCCCAAAAACAAAAATTAAACTTTTTGTTTATTGTTGGTTTAAGTTAGTCTGGTGCTTATGCTTCTAAAGACAATTGATGATCCTGCATAAGCACCAGTAAATTGTAACATACAGTCTTATCTAAACCAACAACAAAAAAAATATTTAAATTCTAAGTTATTTTATTATTTAATCACAAATTTATCAATTAAGCTTTTAAACATAAATTTTTCACAGAAATACATAAAATTTTTAATAAATTATACTTTTGTATATGTATGTGTGTTAAAATTTGTTTTTATTTTTTTATTGTTAGTTAAAAATCAAATACTTGTATATATATTAACCCTTTAATCTAATTTTCAAACCGAAATATCAAACTTTTGCGCATAATAATGAATTTCCTAATGATGCTACACAACGGAGTGGCGAAGTATTAAAAAAAGAAAATAAAAAAGGACCTTAAGCTTAATTAATAAACTTGAGAAAATATTTTAAGCAAACGTTCAAAAAACTACAATAATTTTTTTTTTATTATTCTAATGATTTTAATATAATTTTTTCTTTTATGGTATTTTACTCTTTTATTTTTGCATTTTGGATCGAATCAAATGGAAACGCATCACACACATACAAATAAACTGTAATAAAAACCTATTAGATTTATAACCTCCAATATCCGCAATCAAATTGACTATTCACCACAACTGATTTACTGGCTGGGGGCTGAGTTGGAGAAGAATGGACAATTCGAATGGACAGATGACAGCAAAATGAGTTTTCAGGTATGTAATTCAAGTGGAACATAAAATCCATTATGACTAAAAGATTTTTCTATGCATTAAAAAAAACTTTCATTTTACATTTATTTTATTTCGCTCAAATGTTTTTTTTTGTAATTGGTAATAAATACATATAGATATACATAAGTATGTATATTTAACCCTCTCGGTTTTCCAAGTTTTTTTGTTGCTGCATCAAAAATAACCACATTAAAAATTCCTTAAGTTAAAATAACATAATTGAATTTATTATTTGCTATTAGTATTCGTATAAATGGATGAATGAGTGCCTTAATGGTTGACTTGGTGTCCATTTGGTTGGTTTGACCTTTGGTTTGATGCTCCAATACATTTGACAGGAAATGTTTGCTGCTTTTTTTTCTGTTTTCTAAAGTGCTTTGCATTGTAGACTAAAAACTTAAAAAGGCTTTTAAAAGTAAGGTAGTTTGGTGGGGCTTGAATAGTTTGGCAATGATAAATGTTAACATAATTACACCGCGTTACACACATTCTGTCCTATGAACCAAATATACTTTTTCGGAAAGGGGAGAAAAAATAAAAATACACGTGTATCGGTGATTTTCATGTACATGTCAGAATTTTTTTTTATACTTTTTTTTATTTTAAAATATTTAAAAAAAAAAAAATTCAGGAAAATCTGAGAATTGATAAAAATCTTTTTTTTTTTAAATTTGACGTGATACAGACATTTCCACGAGTCTGCCTGCAAAAATTCAGCTCGATTAAATTACGGAAAAAGGGTTAAAAATTGATCCAAAGTCTTTTACACAGGCGGACAGTATATAAAGTATAAAGCTCGTAGAGTCCGTCTGTCCGCCTGTGTGAAAGACTTTGGATCAAACCAAACTGACATATGTTAATAGCGTTAGGCCTTAATAGCTGATGAAACTATTTCGATAGAACTTTAAATTTTAAATTGACCAAATAACAAAAATAAACAGAAAAAAATCTTAAATTTGGTAAATATCCTCGCAAGGATGTGCGTCCATCCCACATATCCCATCACGAAATTTTGTTCAATTCGGAGTAAGGATACGTTTCGCTCAAACATGTCCTTAGAAAAATAAAACTATAAAAAATTGCAATTACTAGTTTTTTTTAACAAAAAGCTTGTTTAAGCTGACGAAGTATACAAAAATTTTAAATATGGCATATATTCGTGAAGGGACAGTCTATGCCGAATCTTATATACCCTTCACTACGTGTATTTATGTATGTTTTTTAGTAAATTTATTTCAAAACACACAAAAATAATAATTTTTGTGTAAAAAAAAATATTTTTTTTTTGCATATGTATGTTAAGGCTTTTAAAGCCACCATTTAAATACAATTTATAAAAGGACCTATTGTCCAATTTACAATTTTTTTCATCTTTAATATCAATACATTACATCACCTTTCATTAATTTAACTTGCCTATATTGAAGGAATAACTATTTTTGCATTTTCTAACTGTAACCACTTTTTCGTTTTCTTTTATTAGGGCTGGTTACCTGGTCAGGGTCAGTTCGATGTAATGCCCACGGATGCCACTTGTTTGGGTTTGCATTGGAAAATGTCCCCTACACCAATGTTGCCATCTGGTTTGTATTGGCAATCGCAAAAGTGCAATAAAGTTGGTGGTTATATATGTAAGAAGCCGAAAGAATCTTTTGGTAATTTTGCTTTTAGTAATTTTACTGTAACAGGAACGGAAGGACGTCTTGTATCACCAGGTATGTACAAAAAAGCTTATGAACATTGGTTAATATTATTTTACATAAGCAAATACATATGTATAAATAAAACAAAACTTTATTTTCACACACATAATGTGCGTTTTAAGCACTTAACAGATTGTGCCAACATACTTTTATGAAATCTGTATACAAATTAGGGTGGCACAACTGTATGGAGTCAAATAAATAGTCTACAAAAATATTAATTTTTAATCAATATAAAACAAATAAATCATTTGATTTTATCGCAATTTTTCAAAAAAAAAATTATTAAGACACAATTTAAAAATGTTTCATATATCATACCCTTGTGGATGTTGACTGCTTCTCAGAAGCAATAGGCCAATACATAACTTTTAGTCCTAACTAGAAAAATTTCGAGAAATTTTATATTGTTAAGATGTAATTATTAGTTTTAGATAAAAACATTACATACAATAAGAATGTTAAATGCATAAATATGTTGTTGTAACACTTTGCAACTTCAGTACAAATTCATACTTCTGTGCGTGACATTTTTTTTTTTTTTGCTTTAA
>NDXZ01015230.1:0-10089 GCA_003055125.1 Paykullia maculata
ATGAAATACACAAACATCTGTCGAACTTATACTTAAAGTATGTTAATTCAAATGAGAATCATAATAACTAGTTTAAGTGGCTCCTAACAATTTTTTTAACCAAAGTATATGCATCTTTTATTTGTTATTAGATATCTGATAAATAAGTTATAACATTTTACATTATAATGTGGTTATTAGAAAACTGCTTCTTAGCAACGGAGATTGTATGTAATAGTTACTCATTGAAAAGTATGTTTTTCAGTAAGAGCAAGTCAATACCCAGTTTTTGCTGGAAAGATCGTATTTTTATAACTCACATACAACTTTGTAATAATCTTTAATATAAGATGGTTTTTTAAAAACCAACTTTGGACCTATAAAAGAACAATTTTTGTCCTTAAGTCAATTTGACTTAAATTTATATGTACACGCAAAGAAAAAACGTGAATGAATATGGTCACGGTAATATGATCACGGACAATTTTAAAATTCTATGATTATTACAGATTTCAGATTATATGATAACCATAATCTGAAACCATCATACATTTTTATTTTTTATGATTATTCGTAACATATTTATAGTTTGGACAAATATATAATGATTCTTGCCATCATATATATGATCATATTCATTCATGTTTTTTCTTTGCGTGTAAGTAAAATTACTTCAATAAATTGTCTTCGATAAATTTTTCTTTAAGAAGTTAAAAAAAAACTTCGCAGAAAAATTAATTTATTGTTCATTTCACGGAGCCCTTCTTTTCCTTCTATTATAAAAAGTCACTTTATAAATTCTTTTTTTTTAACTACTTTTTCCTGCCCTAAAAACAAACTTTATCTATTGTTGTTTCCTACTTTTTTTATAGGTTTAAACCCATACTTTTCGGCTAAATGTTTAATAAAATAAACTTTCGATAATTTTTTTTTTTCGTATTAAATATTAAATTTTTTCTCCAAAGATACTGATCGTATAATTAATTCTGTTTGATGTGATTGTGATGCTTTTGTATTGTTATCATGGAGGCTCGTTTGATTTTCGGTTTTATGTGATTTAAATTATAAGACATTCCTTTGTATGTTTTTTTTTATTCGTACAACCATTTAAACACCTGAGGAATTGTTAATGTGTGTATAAAAAAAGTATTTGCTTGTGTTTGTTCTTGTATGCACGTGTTTTTTTTTAGAGATTTTAAATCCATTCCCAGGGTGATGATGACGGTGCTATTAGAGTTGAGATAAAGACAAAAATAAAACACCACAAAATCAAATCTGTTGTTAATGATGATACTTGGTTTGTTAGATGATATCAGGGCTGTAGAAGTAAGAGAATTTAAGGGGGGTTAAATTAAGACATTCAAAGAAATCTTTTTCTATTGTTGGCCAATATTAGCAATATATTATAGTTGAAAAAAACTATAAAACTTCCTTTGTCAGCATTAACATTAACAACCTTTTTGCGCGAGAGAGGAAGAAGAGAGCCATGTCAATTAAACATGGTGAAAGTCAAGGAAATACAAAATCAACAACTTTATACTGTGCTAAAGACCCAGTTTTTAAACTTACTATTCGAAAGCTACGAAGTCCCAAAAAAACCGATTTTTGTCTGATAATTTAGGCAGAGCCTTGATGGTATTAAAAAATAGTTAGGATCGGTTTAGTAACAGACGCAGTTTCATAATTCATAGTTTAGGCCTCTATGAACTGATATAAAACACAACTGGGCTTATAAGGTAAGATTATGATGGCAAACATTATCAGCAACACAGAGTAATTGCTTGTTTTTTTCCAGAAAACATTGTTATTTACGCCGCGTCAACCTTTGACGGTAGCTATAATTGATTGGTATCATTGCGATCATGGTAGCACATATGTAAATATGTTTTACTACCCCCCTGCTTCGTCAATGACTTGATGTTATTGGTTACATCAAATAAATTTTATTACCTTAGATTTAAACTAGAGGTAAACTCAAGTTAACCATGCAGTCAAGACGATTAGTTTAAACATTTTTACCTATACCATCCACACATTTACATATACATATGTTCATCCATAAAGCTAGTCGTCATTCATTCATCCATTCAACTATCTATGTATGTGAGTATCTTTAAGTATGCATACATATGTATGTACATATGTATATGTATTTGTATACCATCTTTACGTGTATATACTTAAGAAATTCAAACAACCAGTCAAACACCTGAGTAAATCAATTGACGCTTATTTCCAAGAATTCTCGCGCATTACTTACTTGCTTGTTACAAAAAAAGAAAAAAAAGTGTTGTTCAAGAAAAGAAAAAGGAAATCACACAGACAAACAATGTGATACATAAAACACTAATAAAAACAAATTGTGATAAAAGTTAAAATCGAAATTAAAAAAAAAAACAGATTTAATGGTTAAACTTGTTATATGACCGCCCTAGCGGCCGCATGGTCATAAACAAGAAGAGGAGTTGAATAATTGACCTTTTAGTTTCATATGTGTTAGTAACTTTGTGATCTTTTTTGTTGCACTATCAGAGTGTTTTTATTTTGGTTCATAAACTTTGTTACCCATCTTTAAAGTAGACGAAAAATATTTATTAAATCAATCAAATAAGCGTGAGAAAATAAAGAAATATTAAATTATTATTTGAAGCAATGAAGGCGATTAAAAGAAATAAATTATTTGAGTTACAGCGTTTTAAAAAAAATATTTTCTAGTTTTTTATTTAAAAACAATGTAAGAGTTTGAAAAATGTTTTTTGGATAGCTCAAGTTATAATACTTTTGTACACAAGGAATTATCGAAACATTTTATTAATAGCGATTTAGGAAAAATAGAAAAAAATAAAAAAAAACTTTTTAAAAAATTAAGGGTTTAAAAACTATGGTTCAAAAAGAATATATTTCTATTTCTTTTTAATTTAGTCTATTTAATAGGAAGGCCTAAATTTACAATTTTATCTTGTAATACTTTTTGCAAAAGTCTTGATGGTTGTCGATGCTGCAGCGATTGGCTACGACTTGAATTTGTCTAGAACATTATGTGTAAACAAGCAATACACGCCTGCAGTAGCCTAATAGGGAGGTCACAGATATTATCGATCATCGATTATAAAATAGCTCATCTAGGTTGTCCAACCCTGAACAAATAATTTGAATGATTAATCTGTTCAGGGATCAATAGCGAGCCACTGCCAAATATTAAACAAATTGTGATAAAACTACTAAAAAATCGTTTTTTATTTATTTTATTAAATAACTCTGTTAATCGGAGTTAAACTTAATTAAGCTCTATTATTTAATTATTAATTAATTAACTAATATCATTATACATATGGGGGTAAGTTTCTAATTAAAATTAAAGAATACAATAAAAATTAAGTCGATTTTGAAATTTATGACAAAATATAAACCAATTTCTATTTTTATTGAATGGTTTTACAAAATAAATTTAAACACTTAAGCGAAAATGAATAAAACTCCTTAAATATATTTAGCACTGACTGGCACTAAAAAAACCCTAAAACAGTTAAGTAGAAACAAAGTTATGTGCAGTCTCAGTCAACCTCTCAAAAACAATGCAGGCAAGCTTGTGTATATACATATGTGTGTGTGATTAAACATTAATGTGTAGACGTTATTTAGTACTGATTTTAAACTAATTAAAATAAATATAACTTTTAAACTTCTATTTTGATTTCTTTTCAAACTTACGAAAATCTTAAAAGGAGGAGTAGGGCTTTCGGAATCTGATTTTTAGAAGTAATATGTTTAAATTTAGACGCAGCTACAGTGGAATAACATTTACTACTTAAATAGCGTTTTTAAGGTCTTTAAGAACACTTTGACTGTTTTTTTTTTTAATAGGGCCATTGAAGAGGCCATGTTGGTGTATTTTGTCGTATTTCTTTTTTTTTGTATTTCTTCAAGATTGATCAAGTGAAACTGCTTAAATATATGGTCGACAAAATCCATAATAAACAAAACGAAGCAAACCATAATACAATAAATCAGGTAGCCTCAGTTTGGATGCATTCAGATGCCAAGAAGAGAGAGAGAGGGAGAATATTATTTTTAATGTATACAGTTGAACAGAAAAGATATCAAAAAAAATCAGCTGGCGTTGTGAGGCTACCTGATTAATTGTATCATGAAGCAAACCCCCTTTGGTTTTATTGGTGTTAAGTTTCTCTTTTTTCTATATTTTTCTTTATGTTTTAAAAATTAGTAAAACCTTGTTTAATATTCTTTACTCTTTTTTAATATTCTGATTCACTTAAAGAAATTTTTCCAATAAACAATTCAATTAATTTTTATAGTCTTGTTCGACTGGATGTTGTGTGCTGCTAATTGTAACACCTTTTAGAATCTTTTGCTTTATTTTTTGCACTTTGATTGCGTATTGAAGATGGGCGACTTACAGGATGTCAAGATCATTAAAAGCTACAATGTTGTCTTGAGTAATTTGATATTTAAATTTTATGATTATTGAAAAAGAGGCTTAAATTTATGGTTACGCATATAATTTTTAAAAAGTTATAAAAAAGGAAAGAAGAACCTATACTTACCCTAACTTGTTACATAATAAATAAGATTTTTATTGTCTTTCTCTCTGGCTACTGTGATGGTTCAGACTAAATAAGCAGATCCAACAGGATGGTGGTCATCTGACTATTTACTTGAAGCGTACGATCTTTGCCAGCACGTTTATTTAAATATGTTTGGTATAGGGTATTTAAAATTTGATTATTGAAGGTTTTTGTTTTGCTGAGAGTTGCTTTAGCAAGTGTTTATAATTAAATTTTAAATTTATGTGAAACTTATTACCTTTGCATGCCGTAAAAATGCACACCTCTAAAAGAGAAATAATTACATTTTAGCTGGTAAGAAAAATAACCTTAAAAATTTAATATTTAATTATTCATGTTTAAGAGCAGGCATAAATTTTTTTAAATCACTAAATATGCGTTCAGTTAAAAAATAAATAAAATATTTTGTATTAAAAATGATTGAAAATATTTTAAGGTCAACATTTTTTAAAAGATATTGGCTGCATGAAAAAGCTATCGCTGCTTAAAAGCAGATAACTTCACTTGTAATATACACTTATGCCTCAGAGGTTAATTACGTTCGGAAGTGAAATTAAATTCACATTTTATTACAATTATCTTTTAGAAAACCACTTTTAATTTCTTAGTTGGAATCGACATAGATTTTTTCTATTTGTATTTTTATTTAGCTTTTTAGCTTTTACTGTCATTAAGCTCCATAGCTCTTACTGGCTTATAGCTTTTAAGGCCTTATAAATCTTGCAGGCGTACATATGTATTCTATAGTTCTATAATCAATTTAATTAAATGGAAGAGAAAAAATGTTTGGCATGTTCACCTCCCAGGCAAGGCATATTCCCTGAATAAAAATAATACAAATAACTTCTTTGCTAAACAATATCACTAAGCGATATTAACAATTCGGCATAACTGAATATAGCGTTTTTACCTGCCCTTTTTTTTGGTACAAATATTTGTTTTAAGCCCTAAATCACTTGTTTGTTTTGTTAAAGAAAAACATTTTTATACAAATTCTTTTGTTGCCTGACACCTGCAGTTCTTGTTTTTTCAATATTTCGTCTTTTACTTCGTTTTCGTTTTCTTTTCTACATTTCTTTTTCCAATCACTGTTTCATGGGAATAAAATGTAGTTTCATTCATGGTTTTTTTAAACTATCAAGTCGCTGTTTGATATTGCATCGGTTTGAGGTGAGTCATCGTTTTAGGGGTTTTAAGTATCGTCGTTAGGGATTTTTTTGGTTCTTTTTGGTAAAGCGATTTAAGTATATTTTAAAGCTAAACGAATAAGAAAGTTATAGTTATTCTACATTCTATTAACTTTTTAGAATTATTTTTGGAAATTATTTGCTGGTTTTTTTTATTTGCAAATTTCTCTCTCTACGATACACCACAGATGTCATAGTATAACAAATTCTACATATACAATTCAAGATCATATATTGTCATCAGTTGATGAAATTTTTGATTTGGGGGTTTTATTTGATAAAAAACTCTCTTATAATGAACATAAAAATTATATAATACCTAAGGCATATTCCATGCTATGTTTTATACGTCGTAATTCCGATATATGTTTTGATCATTACACAAAAAAAATTTTATTTACAGCTTTTGTATGATCTAGATTGGAGTTTGCATATGTAATTTGGAGTCCTATCTTTCAAGAAAACATTACTCATGTAGAAAAAATTAAAGTAAAATTTTTAAATTTTACTCAATCATTTCAAAAATTTTCAGGTTAAAAAAATACTCCTTCATATGCTGATAAATGTCAATTTATTTCAATGAAAACTTTAGAGGCAAGAAGAGAAATAGCTTCTCTTAATTTTTTACATGGAATTATATGTGGTACGATATAATGTACTGATCTCTTAAATGATATTAAACTTTATGTACCTCCTAGGTCCCTAAGGGATAATAATTATATTTTTTATATAGATATTCATAGAACAACTTATGCCGTAAATGAGACCTTAAGTAGATCTATGCGTAAATTCAATAAATATTCTAAGCAATTAGATATAATTCTATCATTACCTGAACTTAAAATTCTCTTAAATAATTTAATTAAATAGATTTAAGTATATTAGTCTGTAAGGATAATACTGTATCCATAGACTGAAATAAATATATCTAAAATATAGATACTGGACTAAATCGACTGCCCTAAGAACGAGAATTATAAATATATACTTATACCTTAAGGGGTCGTAGATTAGTATTGTAGAAATAGCAAGATTAATTTTTTAGAGATATTCAAAAATATAAAATTTGATTTTTGGAAGACGCCACACAAAAATATCTGGCAGCCCTTTAACCAATATCCTTACAGTCACCTAAATAACATAAAATAAAATTCCATCACTTCGTTACGAGTATCAACAAGTTTCCATTATTAAAAACCTTTTTGTTTTTTTTTTCTTTTTAGTGAAACAGAGAGCCAAAAACCATAAACGAAATCTTACAAAATAATTTAAAGTGATTTGCCTGTTGAGGCCAAGTCACATTGCGATCGAATGACGTGTTCTGCTTATAAATAAGGTAAGTTTTTTTCTGTCTGTCTGTTTATGTATCTCTTATATATTATATTTAATTTTCCTTGCATTTTGTTTAGTTATTGTTTCAAGGGATTATTGTTGTTGTTAAATAATGCGTTTCATTGCACGCAATTAGTGTAATAATTTATACGGTTTAAGTGCCACAACTATTGTGGAATTGATTAGTTGCTTGATTTTTACTATGTGTTTTGGGATTATTTTTGTACAAATATTTTGATGATTCAGTGAGTGTTTGTGTTGCGCCTTTAAATTTTGATCACGTTTGTTTTTTTGTTTTCATTTAAGATTAACTTCCTTGATTTTTTCAGGATTTTATATTTTTATTGTGTAGAGACTTGGTCGGCTGTTAAAAGAATTTTTGGTAACCACTTTTAGAAAATATATATTTTATCTGGAGGAGTGGTGTTAGGGTTTTACAGCGAAGTAACTCGAACATGAAAATCTAGTCTTTAAGGAATATAAAAAAATTAATTCACCCACCACCACAAAAAAAGGATATGGGAGGAGGTGTATTAATTTTTCCATTCCGTGTGTAACACATTGATATGTGGGTATAGCTCCCATATGAGGCCCACTCCTGGTAAATACCTAAAGCTTCTTAAAATTTATGTAAATAATATGGTCGGAGTAGACGGACTGTACATATTTAATTGTTAAACAAGTACTTACTCTTACTTATGTATGTATGTGTTAATGAATATAAATATACATACGTATGTATTTGCATGTCCAAAGGGTATTCAAAGTATTTAAGTCCATATACATAAGTTTTTCGCCTATATCTTTGCTGATTATGGGCCAATTAGTAAATTTTTTTCAAATTAACCAAATATTAGAATTTTAATAAATGTTTTTTCAACCAAATATAATAACTGTTGTGTAAAAAAAAAATTTTGTTTTTGCTTATATGTATGTATCTCGAAAAAAAATGTTTGCTTATATCTCGAAATTTTTTTTTTTTGTGAAACTTACAAGTTTAATAATTTTTGTGTAAAAAAAAACTGGTAGACGTCTTTTTTGGCTTATATCTCGGTCCGTTATTTGGCGATTTTACTGTTTGATATCAGTAGCGGTTTGTGCGATATAAGGGGGCTGAGAAAAGTTGATTGCAACAGACAGATGGACAGACGGACATGGCTAAATCGACTTCCCTATACACATATACATATACTTTAAGGGGTCGCAAATGAATATTGTAGAAATTACCTGTGGTGAAGGGTGTATATATATTATAGAAATATTTTTTATCAAAACTTTCAAATTCATAAAATTACTTTAAAAATAGAAAATTTATAAAATATTTTTAAAAGGATTTTTTCAAGTTTTCTGTAAATTGAAAAGTTTAAAAAGAATGTCTAAAAAAATGAATTCAGCGAAAATCTTTTAAATGAAGATATTATAATTTTTTACATAAATAGAATATTTTAAAAGAAAAAAAGTGTTTCATAAAGAAAAAAAAAGTTTCCATAAATTAAAAAAAAATAATTTTATTTTATCCTTTTAATTAGTTTTTTATTAAACAAATTTAATATGCAGTTTAATTGCACTTGTAATTGTCTAACTTGTTTATTTATTGTAGGTGTTCAATAAAAAAAAATTAAATTTAAATATAATAAATTATAATCTAAATAGAATATTTAATACATTCGATGATTATGTCAGTCTGATCTCACACACTTACTCATTGTACGACCAGATGTATTAAATAGAAACATTTAGCCAATTTGTTAATAAACATGATTGTGATATAAAATTGTAATAAGCACTTGACGTTAAAGAAAAGTTATACATATTTAAAATATTAAAAAATAATAACAAATCTTCAAGATCTTAATGCCTGCAGTTGCAGACAGATGGACAGACAGACAGAACATTTTTTTAATAAAAAAAATAATTAATATTGTTCTTGTTTTATTGAAATTATTACATTTTTATTGCATAAACACTGCAATTTTAAATGTAAATAAATCATAAACTTATTAAGTGATTTTTTTTAAATATAATAAGCGCGATATAAAATATACAAAATGTTAAATAATCCATTCTTCCATTCAATCTATTTTAGATATAAGAGATAAAATTTACGAGGTTTTTTATAGATTTTTAAGATTTTAAAGTATTTAACATATTAGACCAGACAGACTGTGACTAAATATTTTCTATTTTCGCTCATTAAAATGTACCACCATTTATGCGACAAACGTTGCCAACTAAATGAAACTAAACAGTTAACAGGTGACAGAGCTTTACACGAAAAAACAATTAAATTTTTATTTGTAAACAAAATGTTTTATGGAAATTATTTTTTTATAATTTTTCTATTTACAGTTTAAAAAAAAAAAATTGTTACTTGAAAGATAAAAATCTTCTATATTTCTAAGTTGTTATTAATTGGGTTATTTATTGAAGCATTAATGACATGTAACCATTTACTACAACAACTACCTAAAGGTGTAGATCGATGACTTAATACTGCATTCCAAGATTACCTGCTATTAAATTCTCACTTGTGTCTCATTTTACAATAAATACTTTAAATCCCTTATATGGCGTGGACAAAAACCCATTCAAGGTCAATCATTGCGAAAAATAATTAATCCTCTTAACTTTAATTTGCACTGACCAACAATAGTTCTTATGCCAAATGGAATTGAAAAAAAAAACGAAAATCCTCAAAGACACCTTAACTTCTCCTAAATTTACGATATTTTAAAGATTTACAAAATTTACAACAAATCATAAAGAAACGGAACCAAAACGAAATCGCATTTAAAAGTTTATGTTTATTTATTGAACATAAAAAAACACTTTTTGCAAATAAACATAAAGAAAATAAACTTAATTCGTTACTGCAGGCATCATCGATTGTATGCCGACAAGTAAAAGACCACACCGATACATGGGTGGTCCTTCTCTACATACGTTGTTGTTGCCTTCTCTGTTCAATTATTTTTTTAAATAAAATTTTGTAAACAGTTCTTTTT
>NDXZ01015231.1:0-11529 GCA_003055125.1 Paykullia maculata
TTCTTTTTCTTACAATTCAGTTTTTGTTGGAATACCTTTTCTCCGTATTTGCGTCACTGAATGCGAAAACGGAATCGAAATGCCGAATAGGGGGGAATAATTAAATATGATGAATTCAGTAATGATTTTGATTAAGGTTAAGTAAATTTTGTGACTTTCTTTTTTAAATGCACAAAGTACCTCGTCTGTAGCGTGAACTTTTCTCAATTCAATACTATCAACCGATTGGCCATTATGGTTTTTCTATAATAAAATAAAAAATATTCAATAAAGATAATTTTTTTTTTTGTAAATGGTGGCAAATATTAAGGGCATTAAATTAATAAAAGAAAATGTAAATTAAAAAAAATTAAAAAAATTATACAAAAATAATTAAAATAAAGAACTAAACCTTTGTTTTTATCTATGAATATACGCTTTTCTATAATATAATTTTTTTTAATTAAAGTGTGTTTTATGTTTTTTTTTTTTTGGCTAAATTCAATTGTTTTATTTTGTATTTTAATACAAACTCTGCCCGGTTTTATTTTATTTTTTATTTTCTTGTTAAATTTTTTTCTTTTTAACGTTTATGTTTTGAATAGTGTTTCTTTTTGTTGCCTTGACGTTCTTTTTTTCTCAGTCTAACTTACCGAACAGACATGCGGCATGTGCACTAAAACACCACCCACTGAATGTGGCTCGGGTTGTGGTACGGCCACCGGCACAGGACCTATTTAGGGAAATTTTTTATTATTATTTTAAATCAACACCTTTTTGTGTTGTGTTTAAAAAAAAAACAATATTTAATTATTTTAATTAAAATTGTAAATTTTTTAACAATTTTGTTTTTCGTTTAAAGGTTCATTCCCATAATTTCACATGCAAAGGCAAATTAACAAATGAATTGGAAAAATTATAAAACAAAGTCTAAAAATCAAACTATCACTACGAAATTGGAAAGTATTTCTGAACTATGTCCAAATCTAAAAATGCTAGGGTCATGCTTTTAAGGTCAGTATTTTTTATATAATTTTTTTAAATTTTAACATATGTATATGTTTATACATAGACATTGTATACAGTTAAGTGTTTTTAAATATTGTTTTGTTGCACAGAGTTCCCAATTTTTTTTTATAGGCCTAATCCCCAATTCTAAATTTGTCATCAGCAAATATCCCACAGTTCCTTAAAATAAAAACATATTATTTCATTATTTATTTTATTGAATTTACTTGTAGTGAATACTTTTGAACTTTGAGTTCTAAATTTGTATGTAATAAGAGTAAAGTAATTGCGTGTCAATGTCTATCATTTTAAAAACTTCAGAATCAAAATCTGTTGATTCCTCAGTTAATGCTGTTTGTATTAAAAAGTTTTAACATTTGAGAAGATGGAATACATTTGTCACATTAAACTGCATTATGTATTTATTCTGAAAAGATCTTCTTATGTCATTATAGAAAAAAACTCGTTCAACACAATTGTTACTCGTTGCTACAGAAAGCATATTTAAAATTAGTTCAGTAAGACCTTGAAACGGCTTTAAAACACCAGCATCTTGCTGGGAAAAAACTTTAGACTAAAAAAGACTTAAATTTGTTCCCACATTTTTTTACCAAATTTGTTTTGTCATTGCACAAATGTAGTTTTTCTCCACTGTTCTTTATATAAGTTTTTTGAATTATCGGCATTTAGTACGTTTTATTTGAAAAATACCAAGATTATGGCTCTTTTGTAAAGCTGCAGCATAAGATTTTTCAATACACGAGTATGAGACGAACGTAAAAAGGAAAAACTTAATAACATGATTTATAATTAAATATTATCCCCAGAAATCCCCAGCGAAAAAAGCGTTTTTCCCGAAAAAAAATTCCCCTGGGCATTTTCACTATAATCTTATCCCTAATCACAATCAAAAATCCTCTATTTGGGGATAAATCCCCAAAACTAGGAAATCTGTTGTTGCAAAGATATTGCGGGAAAAATGTTTGTTTCTTGGTGGTGACAGCCACTAATTGTTGACAAACAGTTGTTTCTAGTGTGTTAACGAAACGAATGGGCCTTTGTTTACGTTAATTTTGTGCAGTAAAATATTTAAACTTAACTATTAAATATTTTTTCAAAGCAATTTCTTTTATTATGTCTTTATAACTGCAGCTTCTGGTAAATTGTGAACTTTAATATAACGAGGGTGCAACTTTAAAATAATTATGTTTAAAACATTAGGAACAGGAGCTTAGGCTAAACCTTAAGCTTTAACTTTAAGCGAAATAATTAAATATTTTTAAAATGCACCCACAAAATAAACATGGTTGAGTATGGTCACGGTAAGATGATTACAGACTGTTTTAATATTCTTTGATCGCTGCAATTGTTTATATGATTGCCACAAACATATTAGTGACTGAACCGTAATTACGAATACACAAAAACATTTACATGTTGATGTTAACCATTTACTTAGTTGTGAGTAATCATAATTATGTTGCTCTCAGAAAAGTACTTGTTGTTGTTGATTATCCGATTTCCAGTTAATAGTAAGGATAAACATATAATGAAATAATGCAACAAAATGGCCCCACAAATAGGAAAAATTACCCCAAACATTTTTTATGAATTTACAAGGAAAGGAAAAATGGCCCCAAAATCAAAAATGAAAAATGGCCCCAAAAATTTTTAAAAAAGGCCAAATGAAAAATGGTCCAACATCAAAAATAAAAAATGGCCTCAATTTTTTATAGTAAAAAAAATCAGCACGAAAATTTGGGTCAATTTTTTCTCAAGCGTTTATGAAAATAAAATATTACTAGTATGAAATAATTTCCCGAAGAAAACTGTTAAGGCTTCGCTGAAAAAAGTGTTGTAGACAGCCGGCCTTCGGCCGGGCGCAGGAAAAATCAACTCTGGTGGATTCGAATCGCCGGCTTTTCTATAGCCTTCGGCCGGGCACAGGGACTTTAAATTTTGATGGTTCGTCGTGACGTAGTATCCATTGTTAGAGAGTTCATAGGACGCAGTTATTCATTTTATCAAGAAAATATTTAACTTCGCGAAGCCGGTGTTCGGAAAGAATTTTTTGGGGCCATTTTCCTTTCCTTGTAAATTAATGAAAAATGTTTTTTTTTCCAAAAAAATAGGAAACATGGCCCCAAACTTTCGTGTATTTGTTTTCAGTGTAAAAATTTGGTGCCATTTTTTTATTTTTAGTTTGGGGCCATTTTTCATGGTGTTCAACCATAAACATATATGATATTGGTATTGGCGTGAACTATAACCATAATATGTTTGTGACAATCATAAAGATGATTTTAGTGGCCATATTTTTTTTTTATTCTCTGATCATGTTCCGTGACTATACTCAAACATGATTTTTCTTTGCGTGTAAGTCCTACTTCTTGGAAACTATTGAAATCGGCCGCCAATTAAAAATATTAATAACAGCCAGAGAAAATCCCCAATTATTAAGTGCCTATTGTTAAAAGTATTAGTAAACTGACAGCCAAACTTAAAAAAACGGCAAACAATTTGTATTGAGTAAACCGAAATAACACGGCGTAACCGTAACCGTAACACCCGACGGTTATATATAAGTATAATTCAATTTTGACAGTTAGCTGGAGCTGGTCAAATGGCGATAAAATATTTTTTTTACGTGTTTGTCTTCTCTCTTTAGGCTTGTTAAGTATTTTATAACCCTGTTTTCATAGATGTCATAGCGTTGCCGTTTTTATAAACGTTTGTCTGTGAAAGACGTAAAATTTCTTTAACTGTATACAATATTTTGTTTAAAGCTTTTTACAGAATTGTTTATAAAAAAATGTTTTAATTTTTGAAGATTTTAAAAAAAATTATATAAAAATTTTGTTTCACTTTTTTTTTTTATAAATAAACTTAAAGTTTAAATAAATTTTTAAGCAAAACTAAAAAACTAGGAAAAAGACAAATAAAACAAAACAAAATTGTAGTATTGTTTTTGTAGGTTTAAAAAAGTACTTGTTGTTGTTGTTTCAAAGAAAAGTAGGTGTATTTTTGGAATACCATTTAAAACGGGCAATATATTTCGCTCAGTGTTAAACAGAATTGAAGGTTACGTGTGAAAAGAACTTGGTGTTTTATAAACTTGGGAGAGTGGTTGAGTGTTAAAGTAAGAGAGTGGTAAATTGTATTAAAATTTTGTGTCAAGGGATGTGCTTGAGTGTCTATTTGTACAATTTGCTGTTTATGCAAATCAAACTAAATGGGTGAGTGAGTGTCTAAAAAATTCTGTGATTTATCTACTTGCAGACTGGTTGAGAAAATAAAAAAAAAACTCAAGACTTTAAGTTATATTTCTTACTAATTTGTGTTTGATAAAATAAGCATAAATTGTATGAAAAAATTTGCAAAAAAATATCAGTTACGATAGAAACAAAGTAAACCAAAGGAACGTAAGTAAAAACTGTAAAACTGGAACAAAATTAAATGAACATTGTTCAATAACACGAGTAAAAAGAGTTTTGAAATTAACACAAATTGGTTAAGGTTGTTGTTTAAAATGTTTTTTTTTTATGAAAATATTAAGAAGTTGTATTTAAAGTTTAAAAGAAAAATTGGTTATGATGCATCACCTGCCATAATAATAATCTTTCCGTCTTCTGAAAAAAATGGATCGAGCTTAAAAAGGTCTTGAGTGTGAAGAGGACATCATATACATTTGTGTTTTTTGTTTGTTGTTTTTGTTTTGTTAATTACAAACATACATTTAGAGTAAATAGAGTATTGATATAATAATGATAAAATATTGCATTTTAAAAGTTAGATTTCAAATAAAAAAATCAAGTTTAAAAAATATTTAATTGTATGAAACAAGTTCATGTTAAGATTGTGAGAGAAAGTTTGAAAGTAGAAAAAGATTTTATATCAGATGTAACACAGAAGCATAAACAAAATTGAGATTTGATAGTTGGTGTGTGTGTATGTGTCAAAGAGAAATAGAGAGAAAGAGAGAGAGAGAGAGAAAATAATGTAGAAGAGATAGAGAAAAAAATATCTTGTTGAAATCATTAAGATTTTGAAACTAAGATGGTTTAAGGAAATGGATATTTACTTTGATGAGCTCAACAAACTTGTTAAGGGGGGGGGTTTTAAAGTTAAGGAAAATTTTGTGTTAATTTTAACCAGTGTTTTTAAGTCAGTATCACTTTTTAATTAATTAATTTAATTTTTAAAGTGCACGAAAAAAATATATTTTACAAGCTAATTTTATTTATTTCTCTAAGTGTACTTTAAGCTACTGGTTACTCTTGAGTTGCCCTTTTTTTATTTAGAGAAACAAAAAGAGAGTAGAGTTGATTTGTCTCTTTAAGTGTTTTTTCTTCAACTCTAGCTTGCAGCTAAAAAGAGTATTTTAAGGGCCAGGATTTTTAAAGGATTTTACTTTTGTTAAACGTTTAAGGTTGGCAAGAGGAGTTTTGTTTAAGGGAAGTTATTGGGTTTGTAATTAAGCACCTGAAAATCCTCCAAGTGGTCCTAAGGGTATGGGCAGTGGCGCCATGGAAAGTGATACATCACGTTCTCGCGTTTTTTCCTTGTCACTTTCGGGTGGACTTTTACGTGACGATTTCTCTTCTTCGATAATGTCTTCAATGGGAACCTAAAAGAAAGAAAAAAAGAGACATTTTATTATTATATCTCTCGTTCCCTAATGGCAAATATATACAAAAAATATTTACTTACATCTGGTGGTCTTAAAGGATTTAAAGGGGCCATAAATTGTACAATCTTGGTTGACAATTGATGCCACATAATGGAAGCCTCACAGTAGGCGCACTCACCTACCTGAAAGATAAGAAAAGAAAAAAAAAAAAACAAACAGAAAAGAAAATGAATTCAGATTCAACTTAATCAATATAGGAGAGTTTAGAAACCCCTATTTACCTTTAAAGAACACACATGACTGCTGAGGCCAACTCGAGCGGCCGTAACCATGCATTTCATTAAACGTGAAACATCTTCACACACCGAAGTGTGAATGCCCATGTGTTGTTCTATATCTTGCAGTTCCATTTGTTTTAATAAAATGTCCAACATTAAAATGCAACAAGTCAAATTGTGCTCAGCATCTGTAGAGAATTCTGTATGGCGGTTTGTTGGAGCCTCATCATCTGAAATGGCAGAAGTGTTGCCAGAATCATCCTCAACAACGGGGGCTGAAATTTAAAATATTCAAAAAATTTTGCTTTATAAATACTTCAGGCATCTCTTTACATATAGAACTTCTACGCGGTGGATTATCTTTTGGATCTTTGTGCACCGCTTTAACACCACTCTTTGGCACACCTTCTTTTTCATGCATCAACTCATGTTGTACACCGTATTTCATTATGCGTACACCATCACCAAACATGGCAAAAAGTTGAACCAAAGGTATAAGAATACCCAATTTGGAAAGAATTTGTAGCCAACGTAAAGTCTGCTGCTGAACTTTGGCGGTGGTCTTTTCAAAACGTATGGCCACAAAGTTATACATGGTTTTGGCATCAAAGCCCAAAGGAGACATTTCCGGATCTAAAATTTTACTCAAAACAATTTTCAATTCATTGAGTTCCTTTTCGGAAACATCATTGGTAATGGCTTCCATCCAATGGGGCATAACATAATCCCAGATTTCCGATGTTATAACTTCATAGGGAACCAAACAGATTAAACGTTGTAAACCTTCTTTGAGGTGGGAAGTGCGTGACGCCAAAGTTTCCCAATGACCACCAACTCGTCCGTATTCCGGGGGATGAGGCAACAAGCAGGAAATAAATACCTAGTAAGAGCAGGTTTTTTTTTATCATTTAAACTTTGTTTGATAATATATAAAATGAAGTACTTACATCATAATTTATGCGACAAATTTCCTTGAGCCAATCCACCACATGCTCTGTTTTCAATTTTTCTATGGTACTTTCGATTTGTCCGGCATCGTAGGAATAGGCAGTGACATGGAACCAATGAAACAGCATGCTTAAAATTCTACCCAAAATCTCCACGGGTGTATCAGCTGTGGGAGTGCAACAACCCACCAATAACCAAATACCATATCTACCTAGCATTTGACGTTCTTCTAGGGTTATGGTGTCTGGCATGCCACCATTACCTGCCGCTGTTGCGCCGGAACCATTTTTCTTTGACTCTGAACTCTCTTTGCCCGGTTCAAAGTTCATGGGTTTGGCTTCGCGCAACAAACTAACCACACACTCTACCATATTCATTTGCATTTCGGGATCCATTTGCCAAGCTGGTGGCAAACTACGATGGACAACATGATCTCCACCACGCCGGGAGTTATGACGATTACCGTGGCATTGTGAACAATAGCGTATGGGATGATTTCCATTGTAACTGGCACATTCGGTGGAGAAACAAATGGAGAAAGCCGATTTCTCCATAGAACGACAATTTTTATTCTCACACACCATCGAAACCTGTTGCATGGGATGTAATATGTCGCCAAATTCAAGATTGGCATGTTCACGATGAATTTCATTGGCACACTCGATACACAGATATAGAGGAGGAGGACAGTCAGGGGCATAGGCAATGCTAATGCTATGATCAAAGCAAACTTTAGCGGCTTCTGCGTTACCAGCATTAGGGCATTGTTCTCGCTGGCACACAAAGGGTACTAAGTCATCTAATCAAAAGAACATGCAATTTAATTCAGTTAATTTTGTTAGAAATAGAAAAAGTGTAACGACTTTTGATTTCTTACTTGTTAGTTTTGAGAGTAAAACCTTACGATCAAATAGATTAGCATCAAAAGCTGGCCAATAGTAAAATAATAATTTGGCAGCCGATGATCTAGACACAGCTGTACCATAAGCAATAACACATAAAATATCCTTAACTACATTATGTTTTAGTGTCATTAGACATTCCAACAGCTGGCAATGATGAGCTGGAAAATAGAAGAAAATAATAAGATTTCAAAAGCTTTAAATAAACATATTTTACAACTTACCGGGATTATTTGAGTATTGTAATACCATCAATATAACCGATGATACCGATTGACAGGCCTGTGATTCCTGTTCGTCAGCACTTCGTCGAGCTAAGATTAAAGGCAATAAATTATTATTTACGATTACGTTGAATTTTTCACTCAACACATACTTATAGTGAATGGCAGGATATAATAACAGAGAGCATTAACAATATCTTGATGTAAAGCTGGGGGTAGTACAGATATAGTAGAGCTAGCCAAATAGGGTAAATTATCAATAAGATCCTTATCTAAAAATGGTAAGATACAGCATAAACATTGTAATAGGGCTCTGCCAAAGACTAAGAGAAAAATAAGAAAAACAAAAGATTATTAGATAATTTTTGAAGTATATAAACATATTCGAGTTTTAGTTAACCTATTTGACCATATTGTATGCAGGGGGCCACATCAATGAGCATAGTTAGAGCATTATATAGATTTCCATATTCAAGATTAGGATAGGCAGACATACGTGTGGGATCTTCAGAAGGATCGCGAACAAGTTTGTGCGGTGAGGTACGTACATCTTTAAGGACAGCTGTTGGGAGGTCAATGACGTTAGTGTATTCTTTACAATAAGAGATAAATACGATATAAAGTACTTACTTAGTAGAGTTTGAGAGAAGTATTTAATATTGTTAGCGATATCAACACCAGAAGGCGCTGGTAAGACATTGTGTAATAGACGTACATGATATTCATGAAGGCAACGTAACTTTGCCTTAACTGAAACGAAAAATTATTAATGTTTTTAAGTATAAGAATTTAGTTATTTAATGTAGTAATGAACCATTTCCTAGGTTTTTGTTCATGTTCCATTTCCTAGCTTTTTGCCCTACTTTTTGCACAGGCAAGGGTCTAATGTATTATGTCTGACATAATAACAAATGTATTTCACTAAAAAGGTTTAGAATGGGATGAGTTAAGGAAATTTGGCCGCATCACCAAAATCCTGTGGTAGTAAAAGTTTATTGATCCTCTAAGAATAAAACATTATTTTCCTCTAATAAAATGCTATAAAACTTTTCTTATTATTTTTATATATAAATTCAATAAGAGGTTGCAAGATTTTATTTGTAAGTCTCCTTCCTATAAGTTTGTTAAAACCATTTCTTTTCTTAAGTCTGAAATATATTCTTCTGAGCTTAAGTTTTTCTTTTAATTTATTTAGTTATAAATCGCTGTTTAAACAGACATGCAAACGAGAGTGTGTATCCAAAAATGACTCACTACGCAAAAACTCAGCATCTTCATACTAAATAAAGGTTTTTCTCTTACTCTTGTTGCATATTTTCTATGTTCGACTTAATTAAAACCTAAAAAATATATTACAGATTCTGCTAATTTTTAAAATTTTCTTTAGCCGAATGTCTTCTAAAATATTGTAACTGACCCCTTTCCTTTTTGCTTAAGATTTTTTTGTAGTTTTTTTAGTAAACTACATCTTCTTCTATATACATATTTAAAAGATAAAAAAATTTGTATGTTTGTATTTTATGGTCCAAAAGGCACAATAGCCTAAAATTTTTTGGGAAATGTAAATGAGCTACGATTATAATTGATTAACTGATTGATTCATTATCGCACAGCTCAAACGAATAAAGTTAGAAACATTAAATTTGGACTGTGGGTTCCTTTTATGTTGTAAAGAATTACTAAGAAAGATTTTTTTGAAATTCGTATATTTAGGAGGTAAAAAAGAGAGAAATCGGTAAACTTATATCTGCTTAACCAAACAAGATAGAAACAAAATTTAAAAGGCATTGTATTCAACTCTGAAAATAAGCGGATGGGTGTCTGGTACTTTTTGGAAATCGATGGCCTAGGGTTACACTCTAGGATAAAAGTTATATTTTGAAACTTTTTTGGGGCCCCTTGCAAAAAATATAAAAACGTTTTTGGTACTTTTCGGAAATTCAAATTTACAGAGATAAAAATTGTACTTGTTTTGGTATTTTGTTAAAATAACTTTTTTTTTTTCAATTTCGATGGAATTCATGTAAAGGTTCACTCCTATACTATACAAACTTTAATTTGGAAAAAAAAATTTGACACTGGAATGGGGATGAAAAAAGTACCAACAGGGGAAAACCGCTAAAAATTATATTTTGGTACTTTTTTCGGGTCCCACTGTAACTATTAAACCAATAAACATAAAAATATTATTTCAACTAAGTTCGTCACTCCTTCAAAAAATATCAATATATTTTTGGTACTTTTTGGAAATTCGAACTTATAGAGGTAAAAATTATTTTAAATAAAAAATTTTTGTGATCTCTTATAGAATTCATGTTAAGGTTTACCCCACCTTCTACTTATATAAAGACATCTATTTGAGATAAAAACCTTTAACTTTAAAAAAGTACCAAAAAAGGGCGATAACAGGGAAAATGCGTTTAATAGTAAATTACTGGGCGTTTTTATAAATTTTTTTTTTTATTTACTATTAAATATTTTATCTGTTGGGCAACTTGCTTTATTTTTTATTTATTTATTTAGAAAAATTATAGGGACCTTAAGAATAGAATTCTTTTGTAGTCATACTCAGATTTTGAAAAAATTCGATTTTTAAGTATAAAGTTCGGTTTTGATACTATTTTTTGTAATACACAGCAACTAAAAGGTTTAAAAAAGTAAAGGTGCTTCAGCAAATTGTTACAACACGTTAGAGTTCGAGATTTTGAACTTTAAAAGGTAATTTAAATGGGCCTATTTGAATAAACCTAATGTTCCTTATAAGAACTCTAGGAACATTTAGAGTAAAACATACTGTGTATGTATATGAAAAAACACAGAAATTCGAACTGCTACAATAAATAGTTGAAACACATACATATACTTATGTTTAAAAAATGTTTTTTTTGTCATACTGTGCACTTTATATTTTCATTCGATAACTATGTAATTCATCAACACGTGCTATATAAGAATTTAGTTTTTTTTTGGCAAAAATTGCTGTTTTGTTTATACAATATTTTCATATAAAAAACTCCCAAATTGTTAAACTCAAATAAACACAGTTTAAAAAATCAACACCCAGAATCCATAGCTTTTGATAGTAAGTAGCCAAGGTAATAAAGGAAAAATGAGAAGCCAATAGGAGGCAATTTTTATATAACTTTTTAAACAAAGTACTCTTTTATTCGAATTCGTACATAAATTGTAAGATATTCGACTGTTAAATATCTCTATTTAAGTATTTTCTTTTTATGGGCGGTGTCACACCCCCTTTAGATCACTAATTCATCAACACGCGCTATATAAGAATTTAGTTTTTTTGGCAAAAATTGCTGTTTTGTTTATTACAACAATATTTCCCTATAAAAAACTCCCGAGTTGTAAAACTCACTCACCAGAAATTATAAAAATTAAGGGGAATATACATATAACTACACAAACATTTTTTGAAAGCATCTAAAGGGTCCGCCAAATAACTTTTTTTTTGAAAATGCTATAAAAAAAAAACTACTGAATATTTACTCAAATTCCTTTTTTTATTTGAAAGTATAATCCTTCCGGTTAATAATGGAAAATAA
>NDXZ01015233.1:2341-17268 GCA_003055125.1 Paykullia maculata
GTACATCACGTGCGATGGTGGCTGTACCTGTTATAGTACCGCCGCAAGTTGTTAGTGATCGATCTATTTTGGATTCTGCTATTGGCTTTATTAATGAAGTTACTTTAGCACAGCAGCCTCCTATAGATCCGAAAGATACAATTAACTGGGCAAGATTTGAAACAGCTGCTGATATAAGCGATCCTCGTTTTGGTGAAGATTGGGAGCTAGAAGGTAATGTAGCGCCACCTTTGCTTTTAATTTTGGGATATGGTTTGGGTGTTCAAGTTTGGGCTATACCGGCAAACGGTGAAGCTGTTGAGGTACTTTCATGGCGACATGGCATAGTTTCGGCCTTAAGAGTTCTTCCAACTCCAATATCAACAGTAGCTGTTGAAGAGAATGGTCGTGCCGATGAGCCCATTGATGCCTTTGGTGAGAAAAGGCCTTTAATTGCTCTAGTTGATGGCAGTTCAGCGGCGGGATCTCAGCCCCAGTTTTGTGCAATAAATTTCATTTCTCTCAAAACGGGCGCGCAAGTGAAAACCATCAAGTTTAAAAATCCAGTTATCGATATATTGGCAAATCGTTCATCGGTCGTTGTTACTTTTCATGAACGTTTTGCTGTTTTTGATGCTCGTACACTGGAGGATCGTCTATCGATTACAACATGCTACCCGAGTCCAGGGTAGGGTTTTAATACAAATGAAATCTATTACTATATATAATTAAAACTTGTATTTGTTTAATTTAGAATCAATCCTAATCCCGCTGCCTTGGGTTCCCGATGGTTGGCGTATGCAGAAAATAAATTGTTACACTCTAAACACAGCGGAGGTGGCTGTGATGGTGATGGAGTGGCAAGTTATACTGCCACTGTACTAAATGCCTCAAAATCCTTAGTAAAAGGTTTGCGAGAACTGGGGGAACATGTTGCTGCTGGATTTACAGGTACTTCTGGCAGTTCTAGTAATTCTAGAAATACATCATTTGATTCCGGCTGTGGACCTGACACAAAACAATCTGGCATTGTTACCATTATAGACATTAAGGTATGAAAACAATCGTGTTGTATTCATTATTCATAATATGCGCCTATGTTCTGTAAGTTTGTAACAAAAATGTTGAACAGTCTTATTAAGAACTGCTTAACTGGCAAATTTCCTACATGTTACAGAAACTGTCGCACTTTTACTAATTTTAAATCAGATTGAGCAAATATTTGAAGAAATAGGAAAAGTCAAAAAGATCACTAAAGTCCTAAGTGTTGGACTAAATTTAAGTATGAGTTTTAAAAATCGAAATATTATAAGGACAAACTTTGTTGGTGATTATGGTAAGTAGAGCAGGAATCAGTTTCAAGTAAAGTTATAGCTCTCTTGGTTTCGTTAAATCGGTCATTTTGTAATACATACTCATATATACATATATTTGCTCAATCTGCTCGTTGCTTTAGGGTTTGTTTAAATGGTATAAAACCTTTTAGAATCATGTCGGAAGCAATACTACGGGCACGGGTGCGTCAACATCAAATATTCAAACTGCGGGCACCGACACAATTATAGCCCACTTTATAGCACATTCAGAAGCTTTGGTTGCAATGGAGTTTGATAATTCGGGAATGCTTTTGGTAACAGCTGATCGTAGAGGCCATGATTTTCATGTGTTTCGCATCCAGCCTAATCCTGTAGGATCCAGTCTCGCAGCCGTACATCATCTGTACATATTACATCGTGGTGATACTAGTGCTAAAGTGCAAAATATAACATTAACATTGGATTCTCGTTGGGTTGCGGTCTCAACACTCAGGGGCACAACGCATGTCTTTCCCATTACACCTTATGGAGGAGCAATGGGCGTTAGAACGCACACATCTTTGCATGTGGTCAATAAATTATCTCGCTTTCATCGTTCCGCTGGTCTACCGGCTGAAGGGCGCTCAAATTCGCCAATTACACATTCAGAGAGTGCAACATTTACTCAATCGCTACACCCTTATCATAATTCAACTTTACCACCATTTCCACGGCCTACGGTAGTTATGCCATTGGCTCAATTAAGGCAACCTTTTGCTCTTGGATCTCCACCAGGATCTGCCACTTTGGCGGGGGTTAAGTCTGTTGCTAGTGGTGCTGGATCAGGGGCGTCTCAGCGGCAAAGATTATCCTCATTATCCGATGATAGCGGGAAACCACTAAGTGTATGTGCAATTTTTGCTAAATCACGATCGTGGCTTCTGGACCCCCCAAATGTTACTCGAGAAGCTCCCCATCGTATGCAACGCAAAGCTGTGGACTCCTTGTTTGTAATGGCCGGACACGGAGCCCTCATACAATATGATTTGGATACAAAACTTGCTTCAAGTATGTTTTACTACTGCGCATGAACATTTCTTTTTATTGTGTTAAATCTATATTAAACTATTTGCATCATTTAGATGTGGCCAAAGAAAAGATATGTGATGATACTCCCATTGAATTGGAAGTCGAAGCTAAAGCACAGTGGAACCTAGGCCGACGTAAAGAAGGGTCTCAAGAAATAATGCCACCTCTATTATCTGACAATTGGTTAATTAAAAATCGTAATTCCTGCATGTTAACCGATAGCACCCGTCAATACGATGACTCAGATGATCGAAGCGAATCTTGGCTAGCGCAAGTAGAGATTATTTCACATGCAGGCCCACATCGGCGGCTCTGGATGGGACCGCAATTTGTTTTCAAAACTTATAATACACCCAGCGGGTATAGTATTTTCAAGTTTACATTTTTTTCTCTTTTTCAACACAAAACCTTTTTCGCCGCGTTTTGTAGGTCTAATTTGAGTCACGTCGATATTGAAGCTGTAGAAATTGGAACATCAAAAACTTCTAATGCTTCTACCACTACCGAAAGCCTAGATCCCTCAAGCCCTTTAAATATGCCCCTAAACGCTGCAGGTCGTTCAAGTGCTGTACCAGTTCTCATAGAATCTGGATCATATAGTAAGACAAACATACACAATATTGATTAATGAACTTGCACTTTAAAGATAATCTGTTTTTTAATATTTAGGTAGCATTGAACAAAGTCCCAAACTGATGGATCGTTTCCGTCATGATCATCTTCATTCTGACTTTTCCGTAGCTCACGGCGATTCTCGCTTAAAAGAAGATTTAGCCGATGCAATGCGTGAGTCGCCTTCAGCAGCTTCTTTATCTAAAGATTCGGGTAAGTTTCTCTCAATTTTTATTACAAATTATTATTTATAAGTTGTATTGCATTTAATTGTTGAATGTTTTTCATTGTTTGATCGCTTTGTTGGTCAAAACTCATTCATTGAATTGTATGTATTTAATTGGTTGTGATATGTATTTTATGTTACAGGGTACAGTGTCATAGGTTTCTCGCTTTTTTTTTAAAGGCTTTACAAGATAAATCAACATAAATTTTTTTCTGTCATCTTTAGCTTTTGTTTCTTTACTCCTATTACAACGCTTTCTATCATCGGCAACATAGTGTGTAACTTATTTTTTTTAGTATCAAATAATGTAAAGCTGAGCGAAATATGAACCGTATTGAAAAGGCTTAAATATGTTTGCTTTCTACCAGACATTTCTCAATAAAAAGGAATTTTATTTGGAAAAAAGTTTGGGTTTAATTTACAGAAAAGTCATTATAAAAATAAATAAATAAATGTTTTTAGATATTCACGTTTTCGTAAGTTTTTTAATAGTTTGAAAAAATAGATATGAACTGTTTTCTCAAAATCACTCTCATGGCATGCCATTTTACTTAGCACATTTGTGTGTGTGTGTTTTGTTATATGTGCATTTCTTACATTTGTTATTGTTGTTATTATGGTGAATATACATATTTCAATAAGATATTATAAAAATGTTAATAGTAAAAAGAAATAAATATATACATATACATACATATGTAGCAAACTGAAATCGAAGATGTATTGAATGGGTCGATTATGGATGGCAACCGAACTTCAGTTACAAGTAAAGTTAACAGCTGCTAGTTTCCAGTTGCATTCTGTAATAACTTTTTTGGAAACTGACTGGGATTCGGTTGTCATTAATAATCGACCCATAATATTCTTAAAATATGTATACACATACATACATATATGTATGTTTGTATATATATATTTAACGTTTTGTCTCAAATCTTATTGAAATTCAACGCAACAGTGTTGTCATCTTGAATTTTTTTTAAATTGATTCTTATACATATGTACGTGTATATGTATGTATGTATATATGGAAAAATAACATTACATAACACTTTCGACAACGCTTTTGGCCTGTAAATTTTTGTATTAATTAAGATACCATTTTTAAAATGTTTATTTAATAATAAATCGGAGATTATCTAGACCAAAGACATTTCTCTAAAAATGCTTTAAGTGCTTACAACTTTTGCAGTTAATAAAAACATATTTAATGGAATTTAAATTGAATAAAAAGCTCGTGCTATACAAATCACTCTCTATTAGATTTGTATCGTTTAGGCCGAATTTCACAGTCATTAGTCAACATTTAACTAATACGGGCTTAAATAATTCCAATTAGTTAACTTATGACAGTGAAGTTGGCCATTAAATTCCTTTAGTTGTTTTTAAATGGGACAATAATGGACAAGTTTTCGAAATGGTATCTTAACCTATTTTAAAATAATTTAATTTAATATTTCGTAATTCGATCTAGTGTTCGTTCGTAAACGGCAAATACATACATATTCGGTCTATTTCACTCATAACCCTTTTCTATTTTAAATATTTATCACATACATATGCATACATATGTACATATTGATATAATCATTCATGCATTTCCCCTCTAAATAAAAATATACATTCATATATGTATATTTGTAAGTATGTTTATTTACAAATAAAGCATTATTTGCAAATGCAACATTTTGCAACAAAAATCACCTTATCCTTTATCCGATCTCTAAACTAACTAATCCACATCCAAATATGTACAATTTATTCTATAATACATATGCATATACATACATAAGATACAATTAATTTCAGAGAAACAACGCTTGTATAATTTCCTTTTTTCAATAATAGTTTTTTTTCTTTTTGAAACAGTTTTAACATACATTATTTATTATCATATTTGAATGTCATATATTATTTATGTATGTACCCAAGTGAATAACTTTATTACAAGTTTAAACCGAATTATTTGTGCAATGAGAGTGAGAAAAGAGCAAGCAGAAAAATGTAAGAGACAGAGACAGAAAAAAAATAACATAACATTGCAAAATGAGCAAAAAAGAGTATGTTTCACATTGAACAAACAATTAATAAAAAGCCAAAGTTTTTCATAATGTTTAAATGTTTTATAAAAAATAATTAATATTTTTATCTTATATCCTTGTCCAACTCGAAAACGTGTTATTTCGGCCTTATTGTTGTTGTTATTGTTCTTTTGCCTCTTAAAACAATCATTTTAATGGTTTCGTTTGCCTTAAACATTTAAAAACCTTAAGTCTTGAGATAAATTTCTAGAATTTTGTTTGTATTTTCTATTGATGTAACCGGTTCGAAATATTTTATACAATAAAAAATTATAAATCGTGCGTTTAATCATCAGTGAATTTGAGCATGAATTAATTGAAATGAAAATTTAAAAAAAGTTACTTTAACTTTAACTAATAATATGTTCATAAAAAACACATCCGCTTTTTCTTTTTTTAATTCACCACCCAAAAACACATTTTCTAAAATAACCAACCCAGCCTACTTGCGTTGTTAAATTCGAATAGTGTTTTTATTTATTTTTTTTTGATTTATCTTTTACGTTTAAATATTTGCACTATTTTTCAACAAAGATAAAACAGAGAACTTTAGCTTTGCAAACGTTAGAATAATTTTTAATTGCGTGTACATTTCTTAAATCAATTAAAATTGAAATCATTCACATTTAAACTAAAATGCCTTTGGCTTTTTTTTTTAATAATAATAATTGTTGAACTGCTCTTTCTTATGCAATGTTTGTTTATTTTTCTCTTCTTTCCTCTCTTTTTTTTTTGTACTTCAATAAAGGTGGTCATGGCTGTGAAAGTGCCGATTCTAGTGATAATATTGCTTTTTATGACGCGCTTACGACAGAGGATGATCAAGTCTATATTCACGCACGTTCGGCTTCGGCAGCTGCCCTCGCGAATGTTCTGCCTAATATTTATTCATATGACAACAGTTCGAGTTATGAGTCTTTAGATTCGATAAAAAAGCCAAAAGCTTCAATTGAGAAAGTCGTTAATCCCTTAGGAACGGTTACGACAGTTACATCTTGTCTAGCGGCGGACGTCAAAACAGATATTTTAGACGAAGTTGTATCTCAGCTAACTGCCGAGGATACAATTATTCATGAAAATTGTGATGAAAGTCTTTTTCGTCCGGTTGTAGCGATATTTTGCGACGAAAAGACTCTACTGGAAAACGAACAGAAAACTCGCGTTAATAATGAACAATATCAGCCGCCTGAAAATATAAGTAGTAAACTTGTGGTACCGGTTATAGAAAAAGAAATCAACGATGAACTTAATAAACGAGAAAAGGAAAAAACTTGTGCTTTTAAATCGAAGGCAACAGCTACCAAGAATAACGAAAAAGAACAAAAGAAATTCGAAAAGTTGTCATCATTAAATAGAAAACCAAATGATCATTATAATATAAAGGATGAAAAAACCTACAAAGATTCCAAAGATAATCTTTGTGTAGACTCACAAACAAATAAAGAAAAAAGCAATTGCAAACAAAAGACTCAAATAACACATTCACTAACAGATTTTCCAAAACAAGAATCTTTGCCTTCGGAAAATGTTGGTGAAAAGAAAATGGAATGTTCAAGATATGCATCTGGCTTGAAAGAAAATTCAATGGAAATGCAAATATCGCGAAAGGTTTGTGAGATCCCAACACCTCCAGAAAGCTCAAACAAAAAAATACACATTCAGGATGAGAAAGATGCCACAGATGCGATCAAAATAAATGTACAGCCAGTACATGTTAAAGAAATCAAGTCATATGGTGCTAATAAAGTTACGCGATCAAAACTTCAACAAAAATTGGATGGTAAAAGGCAGCCACAAAAGAATTTGGAAGAATCGGAATCAGCTAAAACATTGAAAGTTGAAAAACAAAATATTGCAAAAGAAAGTCAAGATAATGAAACAAGCGAAAAAGCTATTTTAGTAAAGGATGCAACTGGGGTAACGAAAGAGAAAACTAAGACATTAATTAGTAAAAAAGTAAACAGTACAACGACAATGAAGAATGCTTTGCAGGAGACAAACGCTAATTTGAAATTAACTGTCAATATTCCTCTTGAGGCAGAGCGAATTCATGTTCTCCAAATAAATTCGGAGAGCGAAAATCCACAAAAAAGTTCAGAGTCAGTCAATTTAATCGAAATTAACACTGCCATAAATAAAGAAGCAAAAGAAACTAATAAAACTAGCCAATTGGACGTCAAAGAGATTTGCATAACAAAAGGTGTTAAAAGCGACGAAACGACAAACTTTAATAAAGTCAAAGATGAAAATATTCCCAGGACACCAGACCATTTGGTAGATGAAAAAACACACAAATGCAAATCAAGTTCAATTTCAAAAAGTATACAAACTTCAGTCGCTCCTTCTGAAGCCAAAGAGGAAATTAAAGGATCAAGCAACGCTTCTAGTAAAGAAGACAAAATTAAATTATCAGAAAGTCTAAAAAAGAAAACAGTACTACCAGAAACAGGCCAGATTAAGCTAAATTCCAACAAGGGGAGCAACAATGACGTTCCAAGTAAAGATAAACGAGTTTATAGTAAAAAAAATGACAAAACTAAGGAAAAAGTTCTTGTATGCAAAGAGCAAAGCATCGCTAAAAATGATGATTTGCAAAGAAAAGAATCGGAACTGCCAATAGACAAGAAGAAGTCGGCAGAAGTTCGTGAGAAACATCTAAATGAAGAAAATGCCGGATCTGATGCTTTATTCAAAACCCCAGAATGTGAAGACAAATCTAACAAAACTATGCCGGGTGACATTGTGACGGGTAGAACAGAAAGCAATGATCAAAAAAGCTCCAGTTCCATCAAAAATATCGGAGATTGTTGTAAAAAGAACAAAGAGATTCATAAATATGAGGAAGGCGATAGAGATAAAACTAAGACAATAATAAATAACCAAAGCAGCAAGGAAGATTCGTTGGAAACTGAAAGTAAATATGAGGAACGTAAAGAAGAAAAAGGAAATAGTAGTGGAGAAAAAGATGAAGCTGTTATAACTTTAAACAAACTTACAACAACAGCAAAAGAAGATTTGTTAGAAACTGGGATTAAAACCGAAAAATGTAAAAAAGAGAAAGAAAATAATAATGGAAATAATAGTGAAACTATATGTTTAGAAGGAAAAAAGTTAAAACTTAATGAATCTGCCAGGAATCAAAATAAGGATGAAACAAAAGACACCGAATTAGGTTTGTTAAATACAATCCGTACATATGATCGTGAAGAGCCGAGTAAAGTTAAACAGGGAAACAGTAAAGTTAAGGGAACTGAAATTAAAGTAAAAGCTAACCTCACTCAAGAAATGAAAAATACCTTTGAAGATCTTCAAAGAAAAGAATTACCTGATAAAAGACCCGAAACTAAATCTGTGAAAAGTGAAAGTAAAAACAGCGCATCGACACCATCTTCACCGAAAAACAAAGGAAAAAACATTTCTAAAGAGGAGCTAAAAATGGAAGGAGGTTTAAGTAAAAAAATTTCAGTATCTATTAAAGAAAATCTAGATCGTGAAAAGGCTACCAATGAAAGCTTAGCCAAGAAGAATATTATTAAGGAAGGAAAACCCAAAGGAAGTTCAAATGAGAAAGAAATGTCCCAAAACATGCCTGGAGTTTGCGGAAAAGCAAACAAATCTGTAGTAAATAAAATTCAAACTCCGCCACTACCACCGACATCAGTCTGGAAAACTTTAAGTGGTGCAAAAATGATAACTAAAAATCTTGTTAAATCTGAAAGCGAATCTAGTGCGTTTCCTTTGTTAGGAGCTGTCAGCAAATTAAATACGTCCGATAAGCTGCTGCCTGAGGTACCTACGCCAAACTGTATAGAAAAACAAACAAGCTTTGATGAGTTTTTAACGTTAAAATCTTTAGATACATTGCCGCCACTGCCAGCTCTTGAACCTCTACAATTATTGTCGTCGGATAATAAAAGCAATTCGTTAAGGGACATAAGTTTAATTAATTTTGAAAGTCCTGTACAAGAAAACCCTGCCCTGCAGAGAAAGATAACTCCTGCTCCTCGAGGATTTACCGAGCAAAGTCTAATTTTAGCTCTTTGCGGATCTTTACATTACGAAAATGAACAAGCAGTTGTTTCTACGGAAAAGAAAGATGTATCACCCACCTTTTCGTTGCATCACTCACCAACAGCTTACGAGGAGCCTTCCTTAGCCGATTATAAGTCTCTAACAGAGAATGATGACCCTTATATGAGCCTGGAACAAAGCTCACAAGATACAAATACGACGACTACTACAAATACAACAAATGAAAAGTTTTCCTCATCCACAAATTCATCAGGATCGGAGGAAGTCGTTATAATGGAGGAGAAGAAAATGACAAGAAAACAAAAGCGTAAGAAACAACAATATTTAAATGAGTTTCAGAAACAAAAGGAGCAACAACAACATCAGCAACAGGAAATCGAAATAGACGACGAAGAATTAAGACCTTTAATAGCCATGACAGAGTCTCAAGTTGAGCAAAGCACAGTCAGCTCGGATGACATTTTGCCAACGTTAATTGAAAAATATGATAAAAGCGAATCTTTGACGGCACAAACACTTTTACACTCAACTACCACAGACAGCGAGGGTCCTATGCCAGCAACAACATCAGATGATAATGTCTTTGTAATCCCGGTTCCAATAGTTCACAATCCACACAAGATAAAAACCAAAAAAATGGAACATAAAATTAATTTAATTGCTGCCATTGAAGCAGCAACTTCTTCGTCAACATCATCGGCAGAAGAAAGTGGCGTAGAATTAGGTGGACGTGCAGCCAATGACAATGACGAACCATTAATCTCAGTCACAAATAGTCTTCAAACTACGTCAACTATACCACTTCCCATAACTGTGTCACCCCCATCAGCAGTGGGGGGCTTAAAAAAGAAAACCAAAAGACGCAAGAGATAAGAATTAGCCATTTGTTTGTTTTGTATATCTTGTTTAGTAGTAATTTATTACATATATATCGTATATTTTAAATATTCTATAGAACCTGCAAACGCTTACGAAACCACAAAATTCTTGGCAAATGAATAATATTTCATATCTACTTTCTGCAATTTCTTATTTTGTTTCTTATTCATAAATTACAAAGTGACATCTTTAGATTATGTATATTAAGCACTTCCATTAAAACATGCAAAAGCAATACATATTTATTAATTATCGTTAGCTAAAATGACAAAGGACAAACAACGCTATTATTATTTTACAGGCGAAATTAAAACTTTTTAAAATAAACATGAAAATGAATGATGATGCGCCTTTTTTAAAGAAATATGACAGGACTTCTTTCTGTAAATTGCAACAATAAAATGTAAAAAAAAAAATTAATTTTTTTGTTATTTCTTTAAGAACAACTTCTAAAAACCTCTTACATTTACATGGTGATAAAAAAAATTCATGGATATTATTATTTTATGGTTGTTTTTTTTACGTGCAAACGCTTAACCTTTATATATATTTGTATATAGAAATATTTAATTATATTTATTTTATATAATACTAGCTTATAACCCGCTACTTCGTAAGCTCGCTTTTCCATATATATTTAACCTCCAAGCTCTGTTTAGCTAGTTTGTTTTTCCTATATGATGTTTTATCCTAATTAGGAGCGATAGGACTTAATTTTGCGTTTCTAGACTCAAACTCAAAAAGTATAAAAAAGTACCCAAAAAGTTGAAAAAGTACTTTTTGGCCCCTCGTTTACCAAAATGTTTCCCTTTGTCTTACCCATTACTATTGTTTTTAAAATTTTATTATGTCATACTATTTTGTGTCTGAAGGAATCCGTGTTTCAAATTTTACCTAAATCGGCCTTAAATTTACTACTAAACGCATTTTCCCGGTTTTTCCGCTTTTTGGTACTTTTATAGTCCCCATTCTAGTATCAAAATTTGCTTCTCAAATAGTTGTCTAAATAGTAGTAGAAGCTTAAGTGAAGTTTTTCATGATTTCTATCAGAATTCAAAAAAATATTTTTTTAAAAAAAGTACCAAAAATAAGTATGATTTTTATCCCTGTTAGTTCGAATTTTCAAAAAGTAGTAAAAGTTTATTCATATTTTTTGGAGATGTGACGAATACAGTTAAAATAAAATTTCTATGTTTATTGGTTTAGAAGTTCAAGGGACCCCAAAAAAGTATCAACATATAATTTTTACCCGTTTTTACCCTCTAGGCTCCCAAATTTAAAAAAAGTACCAGACCCCTGTCCACTTATTTTTTGAGTAAGATATAATGCTTTTTAAATTTTGTTTCTATCTTGCTTGGTTTAGAAGATAGAAAGTTACCGATTTTTCCTTTTTTTTTACTCTTTTTTACCACCTAAATATTTGAATTCCTAAATGTCCCTTCTTAGTGGATCTATCCAACGGGAGAGGAACCCACAGTCCTAATTTCAAGTCTCTAGCTCTATCCGTTTGGGCTGGGCGATGATGAATCAGTTAGTTAGTCAATCACTAACGCTACTCTTTTACGTATATAAATAAAAAGTGGGCGTGGCATCCAACAATTCCCAAAAAATTTTAGCCTATTGTTCCTTTGAGACTATCAGTAACATGCTGTAAAAATTTCAAAAAAACCGGCCGGCTATAAGGTACAAACATACAAACAAACATACGAACAAATTTTTTTCATCTTTATATATGTATATAGATCTATATAAATTAAATATAATTAGAATATTTTGTTTAAATGTTTTTTTAAATATACATAATAGTATTTAAGTTTTGAAAAACACCATAAAACATTACGTTTATTACGTATTAAGAACAAAATACGATTGAAAGCAGCTCTTCTCACAATAAGAAAAATACAAATGAGCATAAAAAGAAACACAAAAAAATCATTGAAAACAGAAATCGAGATTTCTGCACCGCTTTTTGCTCGCCAACGAAAAAAAACTTTATAAATTTTATTCATGAATATAATTCATTATCTTAGTTGGGCCTTACTTTCGTTAAATAAAAAAAATACTGGCCCTATAATTTGTTTATAATATCTACAAAAATTGTAAGAGGTTTTTTCAGTGTAATATCTAAAAGGAGAACTAAGAACTAATGTTAGAGCAAGTGCTTTTAATGCATTAAAGATGTTTTTGGTTGTTACGTCCTTTTGAATTTAGATGACGATAAGTTAAGTTAAGTTAAGTTATCTTATGAAATTCTATCACATGTCATGAGCTAAGTATTTAAATGTTATTTTGGAGAATATGCAGATAATCAAATTGCCTCTATCAAGATCACTATTACTAGATCACATGATCATCAGCTGATACTTATTAAATTTTTTCTTTTCTCTAATAATTTTGAATTGCTAAAATTTTATTTTTAATATCCTTTCCGAGGTGCAGTCACCTCGTGTAATTACGCCATAGTCTAACCTATACTTGATTAACACAAAAATGTTTAAAATTCTACTGCATTTTTTTTTTGTAGCAGCCAAATTAATTACATAACAATTATATATACAAGCAACTTACATATATTATAAAATACAGAAAAGTAATCAGCTTTAACATATATTTTTATATCCTTCAGCATGAGTGTTATATAGTGATGTCCGTCTGTCTGTCCATTTGTTAGTTAAAGTTAACTGTCAAAGGCTGTCCCAGATGCTTTATGAACTCGTATTTACTAAACAGGATAATTTTGCAGAAAAAAGAGGTTGGGATATAAACGAAACACGAATGCCTCTATTATTTTACCTAAAAGAATAATAATTTTTTTTAGGAACCAACCGATACTACTTTAGTTTTATTAAGGTTTTCAGTTATGGAAAAACATGTTTTATGTTCCATAGACCGATTCGCTTCATATAAAAAGACCATGAAAAGAAAAAATACAATCATTATAACTTATCTGGAAGTAACCTTCACCACAAAACATTATTATTTTCTTAAGTGTTTCAAGAAAAAGATGCAACTGTTTGTAGTGCAGAATAACTTTGAAAAAGTAAAAGTTCAATATGTGGAGTTTTCTTTAATATTCATTAATAATCTTTTTAATATATTTGTAAAGGGTTTTGTCAAGTTATTACCAAGATTAAATGCAGTTTAGAAAAACCTTTCGACTTACTTCATCTGTTGTCTTAAAAGAAAGTATAAAATAAAAAATGTATAAAAAACTTACCAGCGAAACTTACAAACAACTATTTCTAGACCCAAACTACTTTAAGAAATCTGTGTGTCAATCTATGTAAGGTTCTAGTAGGAAACCTAAATTAGTTTAAAAAAATGAGTATAGTTTTTAAATACCCTCATTTTCTGATAATAAAACTTTCATTTGTCAGCAAGAAATGTTACCCTTTTCACGACAATTCTTAGGCCACCGTCAAATATTTGCCCAAAAAAATGTAACTACTATTTTAAGCCAAAAAAATTTGTTCAACGCTGTTTTACTTTCAAAGGTTTTCTTTAGGATTAAACATGGTTAAATAAAACAAGTAAGAGCGCTATATTTGACTATGCCAAATCTTATATACCCTTCAGTGCGTGTATTTACGTAAAAAAAAATTTTTATTGAAATTTCTCAAAAAAATGAAAAAAAAAATTTTTTTTTTGCTTATATGTATCTCGTTAATTGTCGGATTATGGTGATTTTCAATAGCATCCCGGGAAAATTTCTGATCGTTTGATACCAATAACGTGTCCGTACAACATCGGGGGGCTGAGAAAAGTTGATTTCAACAGACTGACAGACGGACATGGTTAAATCGACTTCCCTATCTATAAGGATTCAGAATATATATATACTTAATGGGGTCGCAAATGAATATTGTAGAAATTACAAAAGGAATGACAAACTTACATATATATGTATGTATTTATATATACCTTTATCACCTTAGGTTATAGGGCATAAAAATATCCATTTCAATTTTCATAATGTTAAAAATTCATTTTCAAACAATAAAAAACATTTAAAAATATATATTTTGGTGGTTGCGTTTTTTTGCGTAAAATATTTAACAAATGTGACCTTAACTTTAGCGCCTTTTATTACCCGCTTTTCTGGTTACTTTGGAGCTATATTCAGTCGTATTTCTAAACGTTTGCGAGTTTTTGAATAATGTTTTAATCGTTTGCAAATTATTTTAAGCCATATTTTAATAAAATATTACAATGACGTGTACATTGAAATTCGTTTTCTTTATTTTTACTGTCGAAAGAACAGATACTATTTAAATCATTTTAAATTGTTATCACAAAAAATTCTGTTACAGTTTATATAGGAATATAGGAACAAAATTTGCAAAAATCGTCTTCAAAGTACGAAAAAAAAAGTTATCTTTTTAAAAAGATATATTTACTTTTATAGCCAGGATAAAGGAGTATTATTAAGAGTGTCTATGCCTATGTTATATTTCTATCAAACACCAACAGTATCGATCGGCTAATGGCAAAATAATGGCTTTGGTTTAGCTAATGATAGTTTATTCACAGCTTTTAGGCCGAAATTCACAGTCATTAGATAACTATTTGCAACTAAAATGATAATTAAATGCCCCAATTATGGTTTACAACTCAACTCAGTTGAAACAACCCAACTTTAAAACAACTTAACTCTTTTTTGGTACAACGAACTTCAACTTATTCCAGTTGAAATTGTATTGATGTTGCCAGTCTTAAAAGTGACGATTTGACAGT